>JANAVB010024105.1:0-28898 GCA_029216955.1 Iris pallida
TATATATATATATATATATATAATATATAATATATATATATATATATATATATTATATATATATATATATATTATATATATATATATATATATATATATAATATATATATATATATATAGGATACTTATAAATGGAGAGCGAAAAATAGATATTTAAAATAGAAAAAATAGGAAATTATGTGGGGTGTTTGGGTAGTCATGAAAGTACAACATGGAGCTTGGGTTCGGGTTCGGTCGAGCCGGGTCGGGTCAAAATTGGACAGGGGGCAATAATTGAATTAAAATGGGTATTTATGATCACGGGTAAATAAGTAACATGCGGGGGCTCAAATAAATGGGACACAAGTTTCATGTGGGTAGTAGGCTTCATGTGGGTCATGTCCATACTTTGGGTCGACTAGGTTGGATCGATGTCGGGTCCCGAAATTAAATTAGAAATTAAATCAGATTTTACGGTAGATAATTAATCGGCCTAAATTGACCCGAAAATTGTGCGAAGAAAATAAAGCACAAAATGGAGTGTCTGAGTAGGACATGAAGGTCATGGGTGAAGAGCGTCTCGAGTAGATCATTCATGAGAAGTTGGTTCTGAGAAAATGACTGGTCTGGTGCTCATAAATTAAAAGTCACGGTAACGTACAAACGATGATCAAAGATAAAAGTGGGAATAATTATTCAACGATTAATTGGTCTAAGTTGACCCAAAGTTACGCTGTACAAAAAGAGCACAAGAGAACGAGTTCAAGTGGGACATGATATATCAAAACGAAAATAATCTTGTCTACTTCAAAACCCATAAAGAGAGTTTACAGAGATTGGCATCCCTGACGCTCCAGAAGTCAAAGTCACAAAAAAGTACATTAATGATCAAAACAATTAAATAATAAAATACTTATCAAAAATAATTCATTTAGAAAATTTAAAATAGCCCTGAAATTCAGGGGGCTTACATTTCGATTCTGAGAAGGTCGAATCGGAACCCCTTTTTGGCGGGCCCGCGACCCACTCCAACGAGCGAATTTGTGCACCGCTCATCGGAATCCAAAATTGGATATACCGTTGAGTTCATCACCTCAAACCGGACCCGTATACATGTAGTTTGATGACTTTAGAGACCGTAGGTACTGGCATGCATTTTGGTGCAAGACGGGTCCAACGGCGGACAACGTTATGACCCAAAATTACGATTTTACCCCTGTTCCAGAATTTGACTTTTGGACAGGCGTTTCCTAGGCATATCTTTTATTCCAAACTCGTTCGTGATGTTTGTTTCAGCATCCGGAGCTTCTTGTGGATTTTGACTTTCATGTTGACGATTCTGATTGTTGGATTTTGCTACTTCTCGCACCACCCTCAAGCAAGATACCTTGCCTTATTTTCTGTTTATAATTGTATGCACCTTTATTTATTTATTTATTGCATATTATTTTCAGTTCTCAGTTGGATCCATTAATTGCTATTTTTAGTTCACTTTATTTGCTTTCAGTTATTTTTTCCTTCTTGCTTTTTGTATGCATATGGACCTAGTCTTAGCGAACTACCTTCTGTTAGTGACCTTGGGAGGGAGAACAGTTAAATGTATGGGCTACCCCAAATCCAACAACTGTAGTAACTGCATACTACGGTAGTCGAGTCGCGAGGGTCACTAGCCTCGAGCTATGTGGACTGATGGGTCACGTGGGCCGCTAGCCTCGAGTTATGCCGGCTGATAGTATTGGTACTTGACGTGTGCGTGTTGTGAGTTGTTACCTTCTCCTGGGGGAGTCAGCCTTCACCTGCCCATACATCGAGATGTCTTCTAAATAGCCTACTAGAAAGGTTAGGAGACCTTAGCAAATTTTATGTTCCAATCATGGCATGGAAAAATGTCACATCGCGGAATAGTAAGTTACCCCCTGTCCTTGTTTGGTTGTAGGGGTAGCCTACTGTTTCGATGATGGAATATTGAGCCGTGTTATGATTTGGACACTTAACTTTATCTTTATTTTATGGTGCATTTATATTCAGTTCATACGGCATGTTCTTCCTGTATCTTGTTACGTCCCTCTGAGGACCTGGTTATCTTTCGAGGTGTGTGCTATCATGATTTACTGCAGGTGTTCTAGCCAAGGCCGTGATCTTCTCCATTCCTTCGAAGACGATTGCGCTTGGTTCGCCTTGATATCTTATCGATCACTCCTTGTATATTTTATTTGAGATAGTTGGTAGTGGACTTTGTCTCCGCCCAACTTTTGTACAAATTATAGTCCAGTGTTGATTTCTATTTTATATTGATTTTTTGTGTGGGTGAGATTAGTATCATGGATTACTGCATTTCACAGCTTATGTATACATACGATGGTTCCATATATTAGAGTATACTTCATATGTATACAGCTGGCATGAATACGTACCTAGTCCTAAGTATTTTGGGACTGGGGCGTTACAGTATGTATACACCATGAAAGTCGATCGCATTCTGATTGACCCTGAGTCTGCACTTAGTATTATGCCGAAGTCTATACTGGATGCTTTGAAGATCCCAGTGCATAACCTTTCTACGACTATCACTAGCATCCTGGGGTTTAATCAAGGAAGAAGTAAACCTTTGGGAAAGATACGCCTAAAACTTCAAATTCACAATCTTCGTACAAAGGTAACTTTCTATGTTATTGACAATCATGGCTCATACAACGCTTTGTTGGAAAGGCCATTCCTCTATGAACATAATTTTGTACCCTCTACGCTCTACCAATATTTCAAATATGTGGATGGTAATGGAGAAGTCCAAAAAGAGGTTGCAGATCTGTATCCTTTAAAAGGGGTTGAAGCATACTACAACGATTCTCGCATATACAAGGAAGAATTCATGAAGGTGGTACTAGCAATAGACACGGATGAAGAACAGAAGAGTGTGCCAAATGATACTCTGGTGATTCCCGTCAAAGGATGTACCTCATTTCCTCAGTCTTCCAAACCACTATCTATCTTCTTCCCCATGAGAAGCAGCCGAAGGGTGATAGTCGGGAACAAAGGGCGCTCACCTCTTCTGAGCCACTTGTAATCGATCTTCGTTACAAGAAGCTCCCTTCTCCTTCTCGTTCTTCTTCTCCTCCTCTTGTCATCAATCTGACTAAGCCTGCTAAGGCTAAAGTTCCTGTTGTAAATGATGGTGTAAAAATCAATAAAGCATCTCATTTGCAGTATACTGATGTCTTTTACTATACTCAGTGTTATTTGGATATGCTTGATAACTTTAAACTACTTACAATAGAAGTCGTATCATCTCTGCAAAATGTGGCATCATTGGATTCAATACAAGAGTCGTACTTCTTAGTACCGTCTCGAAAGAAAGATGAAAAGCCTATATTCTTCAACAAAAGAGAGGAACCAAAAATCATGCTCTATAATGATAATAGAGATGATACAGGAAGGCTACAATTACGACGCTATAGTCCACAATCCAAAGCCATCATACGTAAAATGGGCTATAATTTCAGAACAGGCCTCAATAATGGTAAAGGAAGGCGAACTCCTCGTATTGTTGTTCCAAAAGAAAAATAACAACAATACCACTGTAAAACGAAACGAGGACTAGGTTATACATCACCACTTCCAACTCCAGAACCTTCTGAATCTGATGAAGAAGAACGTTCAAACTCTTCTGATTCTATCTCATGGGATTCTGATACCAGCATCGGTCATGTTCATAGAGTGATAGTATCTTCTAATATGGTGTCTGCCAAATTTTCAGAAGATGATGAAGATGACATTAAAAAAGCTCCTGAAATGGACCCTTGGGCACAAAGGATGGACAATCAGTAGGAACTTCGTTTTGAACAACGAGAGCCACCTACTGAAGATCAACTAGTCCAGATCGATATTGGAGAGGAGGGTGTATCACGACCAATCTTCATTAGTAAAAATCTCCCAGAGGATGACAAACAAGAATTAATTCATCTTATTCGTGAATATATTGATGTCTTCGCCTGGAGTTACGAAGATATGCCGGGAATAGATCCTCAAATTGCAACTCACAAGCTTAACATTCTGCCGAATGCTAAGCTGGTCAAACAACAACAACGGCGATTCAATCTTGAAATGATGGATGCAATTGATGATGAAGTCAAAAAGCTTATAGCTTACGGTTTTATCAGAGAAGAACAACATCCTGACTGGGTAGCCAACATTGTACCAGTTCTGAAGAAGATCAAAAAGGTTCGAGTTTGCATAGACTTTCGGGATCTCAATGATGCTTGCCCTAAAGACGAGTTCTCTCTCCCAATTACTGATGTCATGATCGACAGTACATGTGGATTCGAACGAATTTCTTTTATGGATGGGTTTTCTGGATATAATCAAATCCGGATGAATCCTGAAGATGAGAAACATATATACTTTATTTCGTACTCCTCGGGAAGTGTACTGTTATACGGTCATGCCATTTGGTCTTAAGAACGTAGGTGCAACTTACCAGCGGGCTATGAGTACTATTTTTTGCGATCATCTGCGAAAGACTGTCGAATGCTATGTTGACGATATTGCTATCAAAAGTCGTCTCAAAGAAGATCATATTCAAGATTTAAGAACTATCTTCAATCTAATGTGCCAGCACTTTTTTCTTTGAAAACTGAAGTGACTGTTAGTTCATTCATTTTCTTTGACTTATCATTCATTGGACATTTATTGTCTCTTATTTTAAATAATATGAATTCACGTCCTCTATACCTCTGAATTTCGATTAATTATATCAGCAACTTGTCACGTCCTTTTTATCTCTGATAAAGTTGTCTATTGAAATAATAATATTGCTAAACTTTATATTCTACCACGTCCACATTACCTCTGAGCAGATATAATGAATATTGTTATTTTCTAAATCATGAAATATATCATGTCCAGTACCTCTGAATATATTTTCTATTCTATTACTTATATCTATAACAAGATATGCAACAAGTAGTGGAACCACATAAAAAGTCTTTATTATTTTCTTTCTGCAAAAGAAGAAAAAGAGTACATTATAGAAAGAAGCAACGAAATTTGCCCTTTTTTTACTCCGAAGGATAGATGATAAGTTCTGCAATTTGTTTCTTCAGAACTTGAATTCTTTCATCACGAGAATCTAGCACTCTCTGTCTAGCTTCAACTCGTCCTGATTCAGGATCGAAAGGTTGTAGAGCAACAGTTCGACGTGTTAGCTCTTCATTCTGAAGACGTTCAAATTCCTTCTTCTGGTCTTTCGAAATATCCACCCGATCAATGGCAGTTTGGTACAATTACTTTTCTTATTCTATGTTCTGCTTAGCAGTTTGGAGTTCTGCCTGAAGTTGAGCAATTCTGGCTTCTAGATCAGCAGCCTTTTCCTCTTCCTCGGTAGCCTTGGTCTTATGACTCTCAGCAATAACAGCTACATCGAAGATTTGAATGTCTAGCTCAGAGGATTGTCGAGTGAAAGCCACCAGGAATGTTTCAAAATCAACTTTACTAATATCTGCTTCTCGAACCATGGTTTTATATTCCATGTTTATTAGTGGTTCGATATCTCCTCTTTTTAGCTCCTTGTAGGCCTTGATTGAGCTCTCTAGCTCATCCAAAATATGTTCCAAAAATGAAGCTTGAGCTTCGTCTCCTTGACTACGGATGCCTTTGATCAAAAATGTAGTGGGAGTTCTAACGGTACTAAAAGGGACATCCTCTCTCTCTATGACTCTATGAACTAGGGGTTCCAAAGATGTAAAGAAGACTCTTGTGAAAGAGGTCACTACGAATTTGTTAGCTGCCAGGGCTCTTGGAGTGGCTACTATGTTTGTAGAAGTCTTCACAACCTTAGCATATGGGGGTACTTCATCTGGAGCACTAATATGAGAACAGCTTCCTTCCCTGGCTACAGTCCCAGTGGCCGCTTCTGCAAATCATATATGTTATAACATATAATGTTAAAAAAATACTATGTCAAATCGTTCATAGTGGAAAACTTACCTGAACTGAGTACATTATGAGGAGTCTCAGTAGCTTTAATTGTCTCGGACTGAAGCTTGGACAGAGTATCTGCAGACATGGTAGCCTGACTACTCCCTGCCCCCGATTCAGTCGGAGGTGGTAGAGTTACTGGAGTTTTATTTACTAATTCAGTTGCCACCTTAGACACTTCAGGCGGCTCAGTGGTCGTGGGTTCATTAACTTCAGGAAGATTGACATGTTCCTTATCATGAACCACATCCTCCTCGTCTTCAGCAAGTGAAGGATATTCATCAACTGGGATTTCTCGTGATGATGGTGCATTCGTCAAAGTTTGTTTTTCTTTGGTAATGTTGTCCCAATCTTTATCATAAGTTTCATCATCAAAATCGCAACCGTTCAATGCATCGATCACTGCCTCTCCTGAATGAGTAGATACTTGAGCTTGCGAAGTATCTTGTGGAGGTAGATCTTGCTTTGGAAAGGAAGCTTTTGGACTCACGGGAGTTGGGGAAGGAATTGTTATCCCTACTGCAGCCAGTACATTGGCAGGAACATTTACTGTCATAATGGTGACAGGTGGATGGATATCTGTTAGAGTAACCAATACAAGAAAAGCAATTTAGATATATATCTCTGAAAAAAATTAACAATAAGGATATTTCACAACTTTGATATTACCTTCTTGAGATGGTTCTTCGTCAGCAATGTTCAATTTTCTTCTAACTTCTTTGAGTATCGGTGCGTCTGGCCCCGCAACAACTTCATTACGATTACCCTCTGGGTCGATCAAGGAAGCGGAAGTTCCTCCTTCTGTAAACTTCTCCTGTTTCTGAATAGAAGAAGGGGTAATGTCCTTCTCTCCAGAAGAAGAACTGAGAAGCAACTGTTTTGATTGAAAACGAGTTGTTCTCGTAGTCACTGGTTCATTGATAACCAGTGATGTTCTTTTCCTCTTCTCAGGAGCTCTTGGATAATTAGGAGGATTATCTCGTTGAGGAGAGGCTGTCGTTTCCTTAGTCTTTCTCTTCTTCAAACCTTTAACAGGGGATTTTTTTGTTCCGCATCTTTATGGATATATCTAAAGGATCTTGAACTGGGTCAGCAAAATTCATTAAAATTGATGCCTCCAGAGGTACATTGGCAGGATCTCTGTCTTCTATATCCCGAAAAGACTGAAGAGTACATTTCCCTTGTTTAATTCTCCTTTCAGTTACGAAGCTATGTGCAGGATGGAAGCTTTCAGCAAATGTGTTCGCTGAAGTATAGAAGTTTGCATATGAATATAGCATACGCGGGCCTTGGGGAAGTTTATAAGGCATAAAAAATAGCTTTTGTGCCCCGAGAATTGTAATAATTCCCCCTAGCCCCATCTATAAGATAACCCTTGGCCTGTAGGCAAGTGGTTGCATTTTCTACATGAAGCTGATCATACCCGAACTGTCGTACAAATCGACTCGGCAAACACGGTTCCAAATAGCATTCTTCATCAAATCTATAGACCAAGTGAGAGGGCCAGATTATCTTAAGCCAGGAAAAGATGTTTGAACTTAAACGGAGTGTTTCTTCAGGTAAGTCCATCATCTGTGGAGGAATAGTATCATACCCTGAAGGGGGGCCAACACACTGAAAATACCATCCTGATCCACGGTTCAAGGCAAGTCGACATTCCGAAAGAGCAATATAGTTCCAGTGAGCTTTAGCAAAATGCCCGATGAAGTCTCCATCAGCAGGTCCCATATCCGGGTTCATTAAACAGGGATGGTGTAGCAATAACCATCTGAACAAATAAGTATATGGCATTTCAGTACGGGAAAAATCTGACTGACTATCCTTATCTTGCAGCATGGTGTCTACAAAAGAACGCAATCCAGCATTTAGGCGGTAGGTCATGGCTGATAGGAGATCCATCTTGTATCCAAATACAAGACGTGTTGCAGCAAACAAAACACCCCGGTGGAATCTGTCAACCGTACTGGCTCCCGGAACTACAAAACACCGTAGCCATAAAGATAGAAAGCCTGCCAGCTGGGCTTCTGGAGACATAGGTCTGTAACCCTGTCTAAGATAACTTTGAAGAACATCGCCAGCCTTGAACAGACCCGAGTTCTCAGTCAAGGTGACATCCCCAAGATTATGTTTTTCCATCAATAATTGTATATCACTTCTATCAAAAGGTTCAAAGAAATGAGGCGTACAGGCTTGACTGTTCAGTGGCTTGTCCTCCCACACATGACCCAGGAATAGATATGGCATCCATTTTGTGATGTAGCAAGTACCCGCAGTGGCACTTTCGTAGTAGAGTGAGCAAATTTTATAGTGACACATCAGCTCTTGGAAAACTGTGATTATCTGGGGATTCTCCTTTGCTAGAGCATCTAATTTATCATTTGTGGGTACATATTCTTCATATGGGTTGTCATCCATCGGCAGACGAGAGATATATTCCATTTCGTTAAGAGCAAATCCCATTTCTCCATGAGGTGTCATGAAGGTCCTAGTGCTTTTGTTATATCTCTCTACTAAAGCCAAGAACATGTGAGGGTTTGGATGAATGCCATATACTGTAGTGCCGATGGGATTATAGAGGCCCAGATTTATGAGCTTGTCTTTGAATTCCTCCAAAATCCATATGGACAAGCTACTCCAGTGCTTCATTCCAGGGTTTACCATACCTGTCATGTGCATAGCGCGGTCTGGATATCTTCCTTCAGCTTTTGCAAATGTATTTGCAAAAATAGGTATTCTGACTGGAAGAAGCAAGGAAGAATCCTCAGGAGGGATGCAGCTCGGCCTTAAACATCTTAAGTGTGTGCTATATTTTTCAGAAGTGCTGTAAAAAGGTCTTTGTTCTGCGGACCCACTTTATAACAGATTCGACCGACTCTTGCTTGTTGGAGAGGTGTCAAATTCTATCACATCCTTCTAGGATAGCTAGAAAAAGCATACTGGGATAATGCCATAGACCTTGATATTTCTGTTAGATGTATGGCATTGTTTCCCTTTAAGAAATATCTCGTCTCTTTTCTTGCCTTAGGTTGGGAGGTTTTCTTGATAGCATCCCCGAATAAAAAGGTAGGTTTTTTATGGACTGTAGTATCCAAGCTCTGAAGGGGTTCACCGTTCATCAAGTTCAAAAGAGTTTGATTATCTTGATCTATGAGTAGAGTTCTTTGTGCTTCAGGACCATCATATTGAGGGAAAGTGACATGAGACAAATTCTCTCTATACTCTGGGACGTTAAATATTGAAGCAAACCTTTCTACATTCGGTTCTTCCCTGAGATTAACTGCAAAGAGACATATGAACAAAAAAATTAGAAGCAAAACAAAGATGTATGACTTCTTGAGTTACATAGACTCTCTGAGTTGCACCACGAGATGTGTTGCACGAAAACTAAGGTTGCGCAACAACCCAGTTGTGCCACATGCCATGTTGCACGAAACTCAAGTTGCGCAACACCTCAGGTTGCACCGTATACTGAGTTGTGCCTCAAATTAAGTCGTGTAGTACGCAACAATATGCGCAACACGGTTCATAAAAAAGAACAGTGTTCAAGAAAAGGGTGACCACACCCTAAGAAGGGGTGGCGCAAAGTTTGTAATACTCCAAACTCGAAAAAGAGGGGCGTAAATCAATCATTGATGAAATCATCGCTCATAAATTGAATCGGCTCGCCCTTAATCACCTTCCATTGCTGGGTTGGCTATCTCTCGACGAGAAGAAGACGGTACGTATTATGGTACATGGCCAGGCGGAACACAAGTTGAAGGGGTAGCGATGGCCTTTCGTTTGTCAGCAGCAGTCCTTTTGGGGGCCATGTCCTCAAGAAGATGGTCGAAAAAGAGGATTGCAAAAGTTATAGAAATTTTCTCAGAAGATTAAAAGTGAAAGTAAAGAATCACAGTGGAGTAAACGGGGATTATTTATAGCCAGAAAGTCAGAATCCTAACAGTCATCCTGAATCGTGCATGATGAATCGTAATTGGTCATAACAGATTGCGCGAAACTGGCACAACTTGACTCAGACAAAAATTTTATAAATTCAAAGTATTTCAAAACTTTGAAACGTTTTTAAGTTTTGAAACCTTTGAAGGGGGTCTTGTAGGGCCTAAAAATCAAGTTGCGCCCCGAATATACTAATCAGTGATCAAGTTGCGCCCCAAAAATCAAGTTGCGCCACTGATATGAAGCTCATAGAACAGACTGCACCGCTGAACAGGTTGTGCCACATATCAAACTGCGCCCAATCTTGTTGCGCTAAAATCTACGTGGCGTCTGACACTTAATGGCCATCATTACCTGACAACACTGACAACTGACAAACACAGTAAACGAGGAAAATCTCTTCGAATCCCGTGAATTATGCCGCTCAAGGAGAGTAGGTTGACAGCTGTCCTGTACGCTTCGTAAGTTACGCCTAGGCACAATCCAGACAAAATCTTTAGTTGCACCTAGGCACAATCTGAATGACTTCTGCTTAAAAGCTGCCACGTGTTTAGGTACGGCTCAATCAGGCGCAGTTGACCGAAGCTCGCGCAACCTGATGAAGTTGAGACAACTTACATTCTAAAGCAGGATGACGTGGCGTACATGCCACTAATCTCTCAAGACGTGTATACTATCCTGTACACGACCACGCGCATCTCAATCACATGATGCCACGCATCTAAATACAGTTAGTACAGGACTTAACAACTGAATGAAAGTTGGCACAACAGGAGGTTGGCGCAACCTAATGTGGCGCAATCCAGCCTCGCACACATCAGAATAACTGCTAAAACAGTTATTTCTTGAACTCTATAAACAGAGTTTCCAATCATTGTGAAATCATCAGATACATATGCACAGAGATCAAGAACTCTTGCAAAATTGTTGCTGCATTCTCCAGAGGCTACAGTCTTCAAGTTCACATAGTCCAAGGTATAAAGTGATCGTCTTCTGATCAGATTCCTACAGGTGTACTTCCCTAGAATTCGTTGTACTTTGTACTATTCTTTTTTAAGTTTGGAATAAACTTTTTTGTTTTTGCAAACAATCCCATTTCAGTTTTAACTTAAACCCAACTCAAATTTAGTTTAAACAGTAAGTTCACTGGTTTACATTCTTAAGTTTTCTCAGGTTTTCAGTTTTATCAATTCAAATCCCATTTCAAACATCAAAGCTCAGTTCAGTTTTTACAAAACAACTCAAATCCCATTCTCAATTTCAGTGCACAGGTTTCCTGCATAAATTTTAGTTTTCATCATTCATTGATTTAATACTCAGGAATTTTAACAGTTTAGTTAATCTCAGAAATTTAAACAGATGCAATTTCGGTTAACAGCAGTCTTACATATACATATACAACCTAAATTCCAAAACTAATCTAACATTCAATCTTAGGTTAATCAATTTAACTGGGATTCTCAGAAAATTAGGTTTATATGCATTGACTGATAGTTCATATTAATCAAAAACTGGAAATGACTGATACACAAAAACCCAAATTCGAAAACCTAAATTAACCAACGAATTTAACAATTCAGGCATATAGGTGTCTTCTCCATATAATTACGTGTCTAGGGTGTGTCTTATGCGTCGTCCTGTGTCCACACGAGAGGACACGGGGTGTCCAGACACTTATGAACACCACAGACACACGCGCGTGCACCAGCGTCGTACAGCGAGTCCATGGACTCGTGCACTCGATACAGGCCACGTAGAGCCACGTGGCCGTGTACACGTGTAGCCTATATATAGGGCTATATGATCAACACCCTGTATCGTATCCACGTCGTGTCCAGTACGAACAAGAGACGCATATCAGGGAGCTATTCCCTGACTGTGCAGTACAGTGTCAAAACATTGCACGTGTCCGTGCTCTCGTGACACGATACGAGAAGGTGTCAAACTTGAGGGGTGACGTGTCAGACACTAGACCCACCTCTGTGTCAAAGGAAACGTGTCCAAGTGGTCTACACATGGAGAATTTGGGGTCGGGTAGCAAGGCATGTGCATCGGGCCTGAGCGTATGCATGCGTGTCCAATTTCGACACGAAAAACACAAATTCTTCGACTCAGTCACATGGATTATTGATATATATATATATTAACCTAATTTTATGTTTAAATAGATTCTGAAATTAACACGATTTATTTCTCACAAACATTTCATCGAACACCATATTAAAATTACCGATACGTGTCCGATACGGACACGAAATGGACACTACCTAGCACCAAACTAACCCTATAGCTAGGGTATACCTATATGCATGCACCTATGAAAATAAAACATGATTTTATAAGGGTTTTATGGGATTTACCTATTGAGAATGAATCTCAATGAGAAGGGTGAGGTTGAGGGTTTTTCTTTGAATTTCAATTGACCAAAGCAATTCAAATCCTAGCTAGCAAGTCCCTACTTGCTTCCACTATGGTAGAGGGTGAAGATGCAATTGATTAGGACCAATTTGGGCTTGATTTGGATATTAGGGGAAGGAATTTGGGGAGAAACTTTTAAGGTTCTAAGCAAGAAGTAAAAAGAGGCTGAGGCCTTGCTAAGGATGTTTTATAGGAAGGGGGGCACTTGATGGCTGCCATAGATGAATTATGGTCAGGTTTTAGGTCTAGATGAGTGGCTAGGAGTTGTCCACCCAATTCTAAGCCTTCCTATTGGTTCAACTAGTCATAGGGCTTCCTTTTTCACAAATATCCTAAGGATAAAATATCTTACCTAGAATATCTAGATATTATTAACCTTGTCATTACTAGGCTACCCTAATCAATACTCTAAACCCAAGGCTAATCTAGATTAGGCTAAGTTTCTAGATCAAGTCTCAACCTAACAATTAGCACATATTTAATTAATGCAAATTACAATTTCACAAAATTGTCAAAATGACCAAAATACCCCTAGACTAAAAAGTAGTAATATGACATTCAAATCACATGACTAGGCTCCCATGGTCATGGTTAGTCTCTAGGCTTAGCAATTCTAGGGTTACACTAGTTAACCATCAAAATCACATTTCAATATTTTAAATAGTTTTAAATTAATTAAAAATCACCAAAAATCATAACATGGTTTCAATATCATTATTAAATGATTATAATTATAAAATTTCAAAATTATCCTCATTTTAGAAAAATGGTTGTTACAAGTCTACCCTCCTTAGAAGAATTTTGTCTTTGAAATTAAGATGATCGTACCCCTTCTAGGTCAAACCCCAACAATCAAGGTCAATAGAAAACTTATCTATATCATGCAATTGGAAAGATAACATATAGGATTATGGTAAGTAGTATCAGTCTGAGGTCTCATCTAGCCATTCTAGTCATACTAGATCAAAAGCAATCATAAGTTATAAAAAAATATATAACAATATGGTAGGGTGTATCAATTATCAAAGACTGGCTAAGGTATAGGTCAAGGACTCACCTCCAACTAGGTCTGGTGGCTGGAACTCCCTTCCGAAGGCGTAGCCTTGGCTGGGATAAGTATAGCAGGACAGTCTCGCAGCATGTGTACAGCTGACCCACATAACATGCATACCCCTCTTCTCTTCCTACATTAGTCCCATAAATATCCAGGCATCCTACAGAAGGTACAGGTAGGCACTCTCTCAACTGGCCTCTGCTGGACAGGAGTCTGGACTAGATAGACTGGTCTAGGCTGATAGTTTGGGTGCTCATGGGCTCTGGATATACACTGCTCCTCGTCCTCTTAGAACTAGGCTCCCCTCCTGAATGTACCAAATCCCACAGCAGTTGGATCCCGTGGCCCTGCTCCCTCAGGATCTCAGCCTGAACTCTCTGTGCCTCTAACACATCCCAAAGAAGTCTGGATATCTGAGCTCTATCAAAAAAAAAACATGCCAAGGTATGGTATGGGGCACCACTCCTGGAGGCAGAGAAGGAGGCGGGGAAAGACTCTCGATCTCAGATGAGACTGCAGCTCTCTCCTGAATAACAGGTGGTGGAGAGAAACTCTCTGGTGAGGATGCTAACACCTCCTCGATGGCGGAAGGTGCCACTACCCATGGGTCAGCCTGAGGGGTCACTACCTCCTGAGCAATAGGAGGTGGGAGCACGCTCCTAGTCATATTCGGAGCTGCAACGGCTCTGTGACGACGGGCTCGGGTTACGGGTGCCATACTGAAAAAAGGTAAGGGTAAATCAATCATCAAAGGCTGTAAGGTAGTCTATCATTCCATATAAAAATTGGTAAGTATAAACAACGGAGAACCAGCTACAAGGGTTACTACTCTAAAGCCAGGCTATACTACCATCCCTAAGATAAAGGCCTAATCACAAGTCATCAAATCATCATACTAAGAAAGAGTTATAACTAATGAATTTCTACAAAGTACTAGACTAGTTAACTAAAGTTATCCCTACTCCTAAGTTATTTGATGATAGAAAATATTTTTTTAACAGAAGTGAAATGAAAGAGGTGATACTTTAAAACCTTCAAGGTATAATCTGATAATCACATGCGTCTGTCCAAAATCATGATACTCAGTATCCTCGCCATGCTAGTAAGCAAGGCTGCGATGAACGGTAGAGTCCATAACTAGGGTATGCATCTCTATGATCATGTCGTCTGGAATCTTCGCTATGCCGACTAGTATAGCTGCGAGAAATTCCAAATCTCTTGATCAAGATATATACATTCGAAGTCAGGCCCCTACGTTCTTGCCATGCCAGCTAATATAGCTGCGATAAATTCTAGGCTCCATAACCAAGTAGACGTTTTATCATCCCTATTATTTCTGTCAACATATGTTATCAGAAGATACTGTAACTCGGGTCATAAAATTCATCTCGATAAGAAAAATCAAAATCAATAACGATTCATCAAAATTAATTTCAATATCATGGAGTAAGGGTGAATCAAAAAAAGAGAAAATGATTTGAATTTTGAAGTTCAAATAAGATTCTCAAGGGTCATCCCAGGAATCTCTCAAGGAATTCTAACTGTGATTGAGTACCCTCTCATTCTAATACCTTACTTCCTATATTCTTGTAAAACACCTAAATTTCTACCATATTTTTTTTAAAAATTTGTACTGATTATTTTTTATTCATTTTGTATTTGTAAGTCGCGTAGTTGCATTATACGTCGTGCACAAAATTTCATTTTTCGTAATTGCTCGACGAGTGCGAATATGTAAGAGCATAGACATTTTTAGAAAAAACATTTTTTTTCTATCTTTATAGTTTCAAAATAATATATGCAATAATTATTTTAGCTATCATACCAACATTTCCAAGCCCGTTATTTTATTTATTTTATTTATAAAAAGTCTTTCGTAAAAATAGCTATTAATAAAATAATACTTTTCGTGCATACATATATATTTCATAAATATTTTATTAGATTATTTTTTAATAATAATGTAATTTTTGAAATTAATTATTATTATAATTTTAGTGTTCACAAAAATATATTTTAAAACGGTTGATATTTGTTTAAATTAATTATGATAATTTACAAATTTGAATTTATGGATTTAGATTTATCTATATTTAATTTGGATTGAAATTGAAATTTATTTGAATTATTTTAAAAATTATTTAAATTAAGTAGAGAATTATCTATTTTTGGGTTTAAATATTCCTAATTCTTATCCAACTGGGAATTCCCACATCCTATAAATAGGCAGGTACCCCTCCATAAATTCTTCATATCTACAAAAGGATTCTCCACAAATATACGTGCGTGCATCGTGTCCATGTCCTCCATCCAAAATCTTATTCCATTTGTACATATACAATCTTCTCCGTATCGGACACACCCCGACACAATCAAATCTTTAACCTAACCCAACCGTCCACCGTTCTGCCACCATCTTTCGCCTGGCCTTCCCTCGGCTTCCCGTATCAGACCGACCCGCATCCACCACCACCGGCGCCTATCGACGGTGATCCCCAAAACCCTCCGACACCATCATCACCACTACCAGCACTCCCAGCCAACCATCGTCACCACGACCACCACTAGCATCCAAGAACTACACCCAAAATAAACATAGACACCACCACCGCAGTAACGCGCCCTCGGCCTGGCCGCCGCTACCGTCATCCACCATAGCACATCCAACCCACCACCATTGCAATTCCGGCCATCCTTCCTGTCCCATGCCGCCATCACCCATGGACCACCCATACCAGCCCCACCAATCCCGACCGAACACCGACCAAAACACCACACCAAGGAAAAAGAGTAAGGAATAAGAAAACCATACCGCGCCACGCCTCCACCATCGTCGTCAACTCCTCCGCCTGACCTCCTTCGAGACCAGCCTCGCCTCCATCCCTCCGAGGTCCTACTTCCGGCGTCGCCAGCCGACCCCGCGCTCGAGCAACCCGGCACCACGCCGTACGGTGCCACAGCCCGGGTGCTGCCGACAGATGTATGGTCCTGAGATCGGCCATGTCGCCGCATCTTCGAAAACCCTCCGCCTTCTTCTTCCCGGTGCTAACGCCAGCGTCCAAAACCCCTTCCTAACATCGCCATCACTACCACCACCGCCCTTACCTCAGTCGCAGGCGAGCGCCGCCTCACCGGCGAACGGCTGGGTCCAGCCCTCCAAAGACCGCTCCCTCGTACAGCTGCCGCCGACCTCCGTCCCACATCCCGGTTTCTGCACCCTCTCCACCGACTCTTCCTCCAACGGCGCTGTCCGTCGCCGCGCCTGAGCTCTTCCGTCGCAGCCGTGCGCTCGAGAACCCTGGCGTCCAGCGCCGCCTGTGGCGAGCTTCCTCCAACGACTATTCCATGACAATATTTTTTTTGTGTCCTTAAGTAAATACAACTATTATAATGATACCACTATTTCCTAATATTATATGGTGTTTGACCCTACATATATTTTCAAAATACGATTTGGGACAGAAATATATTATTATAGTATTTTACATCCATTTAAAAGTTATAGTTTTATATTTTGACAATATTAAGGGCTTTTACTCCTAAAATAATTTTAGGTTTTAAAGGATTTATCTAAATTATTGGTACTATATAGTCCCAAACTTCCTAATTTTTTTAAATATTTATTTTTGAGTTATAATTTAGCCTAGATGAGTTAGTAGTATTTTGATTTATTTAGTTAAAACATTTTTATCAAGTGTAGTTACTATCTCTAACCTTATCTTTACAACTTAGAATTTTTGCCAAAATAATTTTTCTTGACTTTAAATATTTTTCCTATGAATATTTTGACTCAGGAAAAACTAGTTTATGTAATTATAAATATCTTTCAAATTTTGGATATTTGTTATTTTTTTTTTTCGATTTTCCTACAGCCCATGACTAATTCCCTTTCTCATATTCCCTCGCCAAATCAAGACTATCTTATGTCAAACCTAACTAATTTGACCCTTTCGGACCCAATGGAACTGTCCGTGCCACCATCAGAGGTCACCTTGTGTAGTTGTTACCCGAAGTCGTAATTCGTGCCACATTGATCATCGCAACACACCAGGCGTACTATCAGGCAAGACACCTTGTCATTTGCTATTTATTTATTTTAGCTCATATTTCATGCATTATTCATTATTTTCTTTATGCAAAATAAACTGTAATACATGGCATAACTTGTTTGAACTTACTGTTCAGTTATATTTCCTGCTATGTATTATTTTTCTTACACGTTAAACCTATATTTAAGGAACCACCTTGTGTGTTACATTTATTGGCTTTGACACATTGTACCAAGAAGTTGTGTGTCGTATGTAGAACACGGACATACGTGACTGGCTGGCCACCGGTCCGTATAAGCCAGGCGACAGAAATAACCGCTAATATAGGTTGCATGCATAGTTTGACTTAGCGGTTAATAGAGGTTCTATGTTGTGGATACAACATAGTAGGCATTGGACGGGGAGGACAATTCCTTAGCGTATGTGCTTCGATGTACTTTCCCTTTTGTAACCGGTGAGCTCCGCCGGAGACGCGGGTCAGATTACCCATGATTACTGACGGCCACTGACGTTCTGCAGAACGTTATACTCTTACTGATTGGGCCTCTGGTGCCCCAAAGGGGGACCATGCCGATCCTATTTAGCCAGGGTCCATGCGTAGGAAGGATTGTTCTTAACTATATTTCACATAGAACGGGTAGGCTACCTTATCCGTTAGGTATGAGTACTTTTGGTTTGGGTACTTGTATCTGACCGTGGCTTGGAACAATAACTTGTCGTGGATTAGTTCGTCACATCTTGTCCTTGTTTGGTTGTAGGTGTGGCTTACTACTCCGATGAGAAGGTATTGAACCTAGTTGGGATCCGGATACCATATTCGATTTATAGCATGGAAAGATACGTCACCGTGAATTAGTTTACCATCTCCTATCCTTTTGGTTGGGGGATGGTAAGCTAGTTCAATAGGTGTGTATTGGACCATGTTATAATTCAATTGACTTATATTTGAGCAATATTTATTCAGTTTATATGGCATGATATTATGTGTCTTGTTACGTCCCTCTGAGGACCTGATTATCTCACCAGGTGTGCTCTTATCTTTCGTAGGTGTTCTAGCTTTAGCCGTGACCATCTCCATTTCTTCGAGGATGATTGCGCTTGGATCGTCTTCGCTTCGCTCGCCAAACTCATTTTTTATGTATTTTTTCCTTATTTGTTGGTAGTGATTTGTCTCCGCCCAACATATTGTATCAAGACAATTCATTATCTTTATATGATATCTTTTATTCATTTATTTTGTGTGGATGTGATTAGTTATAGTTCTACTGTATTTTACAGCTTACGTATATTTAATATATAGCTGGCATGTCTACGTTCCTAGTCCTACGTATTTTGGGACTGGGGTGTTACATGTTTTGTAGTGGCCCATGTAGGTCAAGATAAATTGTTTGGTTACTTTACCGTACCAAGCAAGCCTGCGTATAGGATTAGAAGTCTAGGATCTCATCCACATACTGACCTCTTCCCTCGATCTCATATTCGAATTACCGTTCGACTCATCAATTGCATCTTGCTTAATTCCTCTATCATTATTCCTATCTTCCCTCATGCTTGCTAGAGATTGACCCTACTAGTTAGATGTCCTAAACACCCTTAGCTTAATTCTTTTAAGTTGGGTAGAATACCCCACGGCCTGACACACCCTTGACAGCTAAAGAGAATACAAATAGTATTATCTAGACTATAGAGACTAGAAGAATTTAAGCCATTTGGTCAACCAAGCCTTGGTCAATAAAACTGTAGAATGATAGTATAGGAATAAACAAGACTTAGATTCTCATGACTCTTAGACTATTCATATTGGTTCTTATTTCATCTACCCTCGTGCCTATGTTTTACTATCTAAACTAATGATGCTAATATAGCCTAGTATTTGCAAGCTAATTCTTATCAAGCTTGATCGAGGCATATGCTATTGAGCGGCCGCTCACTAACATATTGTCTAATCAGAACCGGTACATGATGGTCTGATCAACCGAGTGCACTTTGGTTCGCTTATATCTATCGTTCTACGTGGATGGGAACATAGCTAAACTTGTCCTTTAAAGTCATCTGCGACTGCCTTGGCAACTCCTTTTAAAAATTTTTGGTCGTCCTTGAACACGTATTCGTACTCGATAATATCGTCTTTTGAACTCCTTATTGCTTTCGCCTTCACCTATTTTAGAAGGACGAAGGCATTATACTAGAACTTCCTCTAACCATCATATCACCATGACCATTACCACCCAATGAACTATATTTGTCTTGAACTACTCGACCTTTCCCTCGATCCTAAATCTACAATCTTGACTTTCTAATCACTTGAATTTAAGAGTGATTACAATCGTCTCTTAATCATATCCTCAACCTAGACTACAACCATATAAACTTCTTTAAGGAAACCATATCTCCAAAGTCACTAATCTTATCTTAATCTACTCCATTCCTCACTAGGCTTCCTTCTTGTTTCATCTTGAGCCAAATTCGCTTACCAATTAGCAACTCTCATGCAATACCAAACCTATAACCGTAATTTTATTTTCCACGATATCGAAATCATGATTTTTCTAAACCATCTATTTCATTATACATCGTTTCCTTCTTTGATGTCGTGATTTATCTTCTATTTAAGGAACCCTTCTATCTACGGTTGTGCCTTCTCATCCCCTACGAATTCTTAATTTCGCGGACGAAATTCTTTTAAGTTGGGTAGGATGTAAAACCCCTAAATTTCAACTATATTTTTTTAAAAAAATAAAATTTGTACTGATTTTTTTTATTCATTTTGTATTTGTACGTCGCGTAGTTGCATTATACGTCGTGCGCAAAATTTTGTTTTTCGTAATTGCTCGACAAGTGCGAATATGTGCGAGCGTACATATTTTTAAAAAATATTTTTTCTATTTTTATTGTTTCAAAATAATATATGCAATAATTATTTTAGCTATCATACCATATTTTCAAGCCCGTTTTTTATTTATTTTATTTATAAAAAGTCTTTCGTAAAATAGCTATTAATAAAATAATACTTTTCGTGCGTACATATATATTTAATAAATTTTTATTAGATTATTTTTCAATAATAATATAATTTTTGAAATTAATTATTATTATAATTTTAGTGTTCACAAAAAATATTTTAAAATGGTTGATATTGGTTTAAATTAATTATGATATTTACAAATTTGAATTTATGATTTAGATTTATCTATATTTAATTTGATTGAAATTTATTTGAATTGTTTTAAAAATTATTTAAATTAAGTAGAGAATTATCTATTTTGGGTTTAAATATTCCTAATCCTTATCCAACTAGGAATTCCCACATCCTATAAATAGGCAGGTACTCCTCCATAAATTCTCACATCCACAAAAAACTTTCCATAAATATACGTGTGTGCATCGTGTCCATGTCCCCCATCCAAATTCTTAATCCATTTGTACATATACAATCTTCTCCATGTCGGACATACCCCGACACAATCAAATCTCTAACCTAACCCAACCGTCCACCGTTCTGCCACCATCTTCCGCCTGGCCTTCCCTCGGCTTCCCGTATCAGTTCGACCCGCATCCACCACCACAGGCGCCTATCGACGGTGATCCCCAAAACCCTCTGACACCATCATCACCACTACCTGCACTCCCAGCCAACCATCGTCACCATGACCACCACTAGCATCTAAGAACCACACCCAAAACAAACATAGATACCACCACCGCAGTGACGCGCACTCGGCCTGACCATGTTGTCGTCATCCACTACAGCACACCCAACCCACCACCATTACAATTTCGGCCATCCTCCTGTCCCAGGCCGCCATCACCCATGGACCACCCATACCAGCCCCACCAATCTCGACCGAACACCGGGCAAAACACCACACAAGGAAAAAAAGTAAGGAATAAGGAAACCATACGCGCGACGCCTCCACCATCGTTGTCAACTCCTCCGCCTGACATCGTCGAGACAAGCCTCGCCTCCATCCCTCCGAGGTCCTACTGCCGGCGTCGACAGCTGACCCCGCGCTCGAGCAACCCGGTGCCACGTCACGCGGTGCCACATCCCGGGTGCTGCCGACAGATGCATGGCCTTGAGATCGGCCATGCCGCCGCATCTTGGAAACCCTCCGCCTTCCTCTCCCGATGCTAACGCCGGCGTCCAAAATCCCTTCACTGACATCATTACTACCAACACCGCCCTTACCTCAGTCACAGGCGAGCGCCGCCTCACGGCGAATGGCCGGGTCCAGCCCTCAAAAGATCGCTCCCTCGCACAGCTACCGCCGACCTCCGTCCCACATCCCAGTTTCTGTACCCTCTCTACCGACTCTTACCCCAACGGCACTGTCCACCGCCGCGCCTGAGCTCTTTCGTCGTCGGCCGCGCTCGAGAACCCTGGCGTCCAGCGCCGCCTGTGGCGTGCTCTCCGCCTCCGTGTCGTGAAACCCTACGGCGGAACACCATCGATCCTCTGCCGTTCCCTTCTCCAGTTCCCTCTCCCCCTCTTCCTCTCGTTCCCTCTCCTCTGCCTCTCCTTCTCTCTCCCTCCCGATCACATTCCTCTCTCTCTCTCCTTTCTCGTTTTCTTTTTTTTATTAAGTATGATACTTAATGTGGTCTTCTCTATTTAATGTTCTCTTTCAGAGAAGAGAACAACAGCTGTAGATATCATTTGTATATTTTTTCATTTATATTCTAATTGATTTTAGTAGTTCCTAACTATTAAATACATTATTAGCATAATTGCATATAATTTGGTCAGGGAAATTATGATTCTATGACAATATTTTTTTGTGTCCTTAAGTAAATACAACTATTATAATGATACCACTATTTCCTAATATTATATGGTGTTTGACCCTACATATATTTTCAAAATATGATTTGGGACGTAAATATATTATTATAGTATTTTACATCCATTTAAAAGTTATAGTTATATATTTTGGCAATATTAAGGCTTTTACTCCTAAAATAATTTTAGGTTTGAAGGATTTATCTAAATTATTGGTACTATATAGTCCCAAACTTCCTACTTTTTTAAATATTTATTTTTGAGTTATAATTTGGCCTAGATGAGTTAGTAGTATTTCGATTTATTTAGTTAAAATATTTTTATCAAGTGTAGTTACTATCTATAACCTTATCTTTACAACTTAGAATTTTTGCCAAAACCATTTTTCTTGACTTTAAATATTTTTTCTATGAATATTTTGACTCATGAAAAACTAGTTTTAAGTAATTATAAATATCTTTCAAATTTTGGATATTTGTTATTTTTTCTCGATTTTCCTACAGCCCATGACTAATTCCCTTTCTCCTATTCCCTCGCCAAATCGAGACTACCTTATGTCGAACCTAACTAATTTGACCCTTCTGGACCCAATGGAACTGTCCGTGCCACCATCAGAGGTCACCTCGTGTAGTTGTTATCCAAAGTCGCAGTTCGTGCCATATTGATCATCGCAGCACACCAGGCGTACTATCAGGCAAGACACCTTGCCATTTGCTGTTTATTTATTTTAGTTCATATTTCATGCATTATTCATTATTTGTTTATGCAATAAACTGTGATACATGGCATAACTTGTTAGAACTTACTGTTCAGTTATATTTCTGCTAAGTATTATTTTTCTTATATTAAACCTAGATTTAAGGGACCACCTTGTGTGCTGCATTCATTGGCCTTGACACGTTGTACCACGAAGTTGTGTGTCGCATGTAGAACACGAACATGTGTGACTGGCTGGCCACCGGTGTGTATAAACCGTACGATAGGAATAACCGCTAATAGTGGTTGCATGCTTAGTTTGACTTTACATTAATAGAGGTTCTATGTGTGGATACAACATAGTAGGCATTCGGCGGGGAGGACAATTCCTTAGCGTATGGGCTTCGATGTACTTTCCTTTTTGTAACCCGTGAGCTCCGTCGGAGACGCGGGTCAGATTATCCATGATTACTGACGGCCACTGACATTGTGCGGAACATTATGCTCTTACTGATTTGGCCTCTGGTACCCCAAGGGGGGACCATACCGATCCTATTTAGCTAGGGCCCATGCGTAGAAAGGATTGTTCTTAACTACATTTCACTTAGAACGGGTAGGCTACCTTATCCGTTAGGTATGAGTACTTTTGGTTTGGGTACTTGTATCTGATCGTGGCTTGGAACAATAACTTGTCACAGATTAGTTCGTCACATCTTGTCCTTGTTTGGTTGTAGGTGTGGCTTACTACTCCGATGAGAAGGTATTGAACCTTGTTGGGGTCCAGATACCATATTGGATTTATAACATGGAAAGATACCTCACCGTGAATTAGTTTACCATCCTGTCCTTGTTTGGTTGGGGGATGGTAAGCTAGTTTAATAGGTGTGTATTGGACCATGTTATAATTTAATTGACTTATATATTTGAGTAATATTTGTTCAGTTTATATGGCATGATATTATGTGTCTTGTTACGTCGCTCTGAGGACCTGGTTATCTCGCCAGGTGTGTGCTCTTGTCTTTCACAGGTGTTCTAGCTTTAGTCGTGACCATCTCTCTTCGAGGATGATTGCGCTTGGATCGTCTTCGCTTTGCTCGCAAAACTTATTTCATTCCATGTATTTTTCCATTATATGTTGGTAGTAGATTTGTCTCTGCCCAACATATTGTATCAAGACAATTCATTATCTTTATATGATATCTTTATTCATTTATTTTTGTGTGGTTAAGATTAGTTATGGTTCTACTGCATTTTACAGCTTACGTATATTTAATATACGGCTGGCTTGTCTACGTTCCTAGTCCTACATATTTTGGGACTGGGGCGTTACATGTTTTTGTAGTGGCCCATGCAGGTCAAGATAAATTGTTTGGTTACTTTACCGTACCAAGCAAGCCTGCGTATAGGATTAGAAGTCTAGGATCTCATCCACATACTTGACCTCTTCCCTCGATCTCATATTTGAATTACCGTTCGACTCATCAATTACATCTTGCTTGATTCCTCCTATCATTATTCCTATCTTCCCTTCATGCGTGCTAGAGATTGACCCTACTAGTTAGATGTCCCAAACACCCTTCGCTTAATTCTTTTAAGTTGGGTAGAATACCCCACAGCCTGACACACCCTTGACCGCTAAAGAGAATAAAAACAGTATTATCTAAACTATAGAGACTAGAAGAATTTAACCCACATGGTCAACCAAGCCTTGGTCAATAAAACTGTAGAATGATAGTATAGGAATAAACAAGACTTAGATTCTCATGACTCTTAGACTATTCATATTGGTTCTTATTTCATCTACCCTCGTGCCTATGTTTTACTATCTAAACTAATGATGCTAATATAGCCTAGTTTGTAAGCTAATCCTTATCAAGCTTGATCAAGGCATATGCTATTGAGCGGCCGCTCACTAAATATTATCAGAACCGGTGCATGATGTCGGATCAACCGAGTACACTTTGGTTCGCTTATATCTATCGTTCTACGTGGATGGGGACATAGCTAAACTTGTCCTTTAGAGTCCCATCCGCGACTACCTTGGCAACTCCTTTTGAAATTTTTTGGTCGTTCTTGAACCACGTATTCGTACTCGATAATATCGTCTTTTGAACTCCTTATTGCTTTCGCCTTCACCTATTTTAGAAGGACGAAGGCATTATACTAGAACTTTCTCTAACCGTCCTATCACCATGACCATTACCACCCAATGTAACTATATCTCTGTCTTGAATTACTCGACCTTTCCCTCGACCCTAAATCTACAATCTTGACTTTCTAATCACTTGAATTTAAGAGTGATTACAATCGTCTCTTAATCATATCCTCAACCTAGACTACAACCATATAAACTTTTTAAGGAAACCATCTCTCCAAAGTCACTAATCATTTTTTCTTAATCTACTCCATTCCTCACTAGGCTTCCTTCGTGTTTCATCTTGAGCCAAATTCGCTTACCAATTAGCAACTCTCATGCAATACCAAACCTATAACCGTAATTTTATTTTCCACGATATCGAAATCATGATTTTTCTAAACCATCTATTTCATTATACATCGTTTCCTTCTATGATGTCGTGATCTTATTTCTATTTAAGGAACCCTATCTACCGTTGTGCCTTCTCATCCCCTACGAATTCTTAATTTCGAGGACGAAATTCTTTTAAGTTGGGTAGGATGTAAAACCCCTAAATTTCTACTATTTTTTTTTCAAAATAAAATTTATACTGATTATTTTTATTAATTTTGTATTTATACGTCGCATAGTTGCATTATATGTTGTGCGTAAAATTTGTTTTTCGTAATTGCTCGACGAGTGCAAATATGTGCGAGCATACAATTTTTAGAAAAACATTTTTTTCTATTTTTATAGTTTTAAAATAATATATGCAATAATTATTTTAGCTATCATACCAACATTTCCAAGCCCGTTATTTTTATTTATTTAATACAAAGTCTTTCGTAAAAACAGCTATTAATAAAATAATACTTTTCGTGTGTACATATATATTTCATAAATTTTTATTAGATTATTTTTTAATAACAATGTAATTTTCTAAATTAATTATTATTATAATTTTAGTGTTCACAAAAATATATTTTAAAACGGTTGATATTTGTTTAAATTAATTATGATGATTTATAAATTTGAATTTATGGATTTAGATTTATATATTTAATTTGGATTGAAATTGAAATTTATTTGAATTGTTTTAAAAATTATTTAAATTAAGTAGAGAATTATCTATTTTCGGTTTAAATATTCCTAATCCTTATCCAACTGGAAATCCCACATCCTTTAAATAGGCAGGTACTCTCTATAAATTCCTCACATCCACAAAAAATTCTACAAATATAGCATCGTGTCCTGTCTTCTCCTGTGTCGGACACACACCCCGACACAATCAAATCTCTAACCTAACCTTCTCTGTGTCGGACACACCCCACCAATCAATCTCTAACCTAACCAACCGTCCACCGTTCTGCCACTATCTTCGCCTGGCCTTCCTCGGCTTCCCGTATCAGACCGACCCGCTTCCACCACCCCGGCGCCTATCGACGGCGATCTCCAAAACCTCGACACCACATCCCACTACCCCGCACTCCCAGCCAACCATCGTTACCACGACCCCACTAGCATCCAAGAACACACCTAAAACAAATAGACACCACCACAACAGTGACCGCGCCTCGGCCTGACCGCGCTGCCGTCATCCACCACAGCACACCAACCCACACCATTGCAATTCCGGCCATCCTCCTTGTCCCAGGCTGCCATCACCCATGGACCACCCTACCAGCCCCACCAATCCCGACCGAACATCTGCGAAAAACCACACCAAGGAAAAAGAGTAAGGAATAAGGAAACCATACCGTGCCATGCCTCCACCATCGTCGTCAACTCCTCCCGCCTGACCGCCGTCGAGACCAGCCTCGCCTCCATCCCTACGAGGTCCTACTGCCTCTCGCCAGCCCGACCCCACGCTCGAGCAAACCGGCGCCACATCGCGCTGTGCCACAGCCGTGCTGCCGACAGATGTACGGCCCTGAGATCGGCCATGCCGTCGCATCTTCGAACCCACCGCCTTCCTCTTCCCGGTGCTAACGCCGGCGTCCAAACCCCTTCTCGACATCGCCATCACTACCACCATCGCCCTTACCTCAGTCGCAGGCGAGCGCCGCCTCACCGGCGAACGGTCGGGTCCAGCCCTCCAGATCGCTCCCACGCACAGCTGTCGCCGGCCTCCGCCCCACATCCCGGTTTTCGCACCCTCTCCACCGACTCTTCCCCCAACGGTGCTGTCCGCCGCCAGCGCCTGAGCTCTTCCGTCGCCGTCGCACGCTCGAGAACCCTGGCGTCCAGCGCCGCATGTGGCGAGCTCCCCGCCTCCGTCGCAAACCCACGGCGAACCCCCACTCCATCCTCCGTCGTTTCCCTTCTCCAGTTCCCTCTCCCCCTCTCTTCCTTTCGCTCCTCTCTCCTCTCCGCCTCTCCTTCCCTCTCTCCCGATCACATTCCTCTCTCTCTCCCCTTTCTCCGTTTTTTTTTAAGTATGATACTTAATGTGGTCTTCTCTATTAATGTTCTCTTTCAGAAGAGAACAACAGCTGTAGATATCATTTGTATATTATTTTTTTCATTTATATTCTAATTGATTTTAGTAGTTCCTAACTATTAAATACATTATTAGCATAATTGCAATAATTTGGTCAGGGAAATTATCATTCCATGAGAATATTTTTTTGTTCCTTAAGTAAATACAACTATTATAATGATACCACTATTTCCAATATTATATGGTGTTTGACCCTACATATATTTTCAAAATACGATTTGGGACGTAAATATATTATTATAGTATTTTACATCCATTTAAAAGTTATAGTTTTATACTTTGACAATATTAAGGCTTTTACTCCTAAATAATTTTAGGTTTTAAAGGATTTACTAAATTATTGGTACTATATATTCCTAACTTCCTACTTTTTTTAAATATTTATTTTTGAGTTATAATTTAGCCTAGATGAGTTAGTAGTATTTCGATTTATTTAGTTAAAACATTTTTATCAAGTGTAGTTACTATCTATAACCTTATCTTTACAACTTAGAATTTTTGCCAAAGATTTTTCTTGACTTTAATATTTTTCCTATGAATGTTTTGACTCATGAAAACTAGTTTTAATAATTATAAATATCTTCAAAATTTGGATATGTTATTTTTTTTCGATTTTCCTACAGCCCATGACTAATTCCCTTTCTCCTATTCCCTCGCCAAATCGAGACTACCTATGTCGAACCTAACTAATTGACCCTTCTGGACCCAATGGAACTGTCCATGCCACCATCAAGGTCCCTTGTTAGTTGTTACCCGAAGTCGCAGTTCGTGCCACATTGATCATCGTAGCACACCAGGTGTACTCAGGCAAGATACCTTGTCATTTGCTGTTTATTTTATTTTAGCTCATATTTCACGCATTATTTATTATTTCTTTATGCAAAATAAATTGTGATACATGGCATAACTTTTAGAACTTACTGTTCAGTTATATTTCCTGCTAAGTATTATTTTCTTCACATTAAACCTAGATTTAAGGGACCACCTTGTGTGTTGCATTCATTGGCCTTGACACATTGTACCATGAAGTTGTGTGTCGCATGTAGAACACGAATATGTTGACTGGCTGGCCACCAGTACGTATAGCCATGTGATAGGAATAACCGCTAATAGAGGTTGCATGCTTAGTTTGACTTAGCGGTTAATAGAGGTTCTATGTTGTGGATACAACATAGTAGGCATTGGGCGGGGAGGACAATTCCTTAGCGTATGGGCTTCGATGCACATTCTCTTTTGTAACCCGTGAGCTCCGCTGGAGACGCGTGTCAGATTACCCATGGTTACTGACGGCCACTGACGTTCTGCAGAACGTTATGCTTTACTGATTGGACCTCTGGTGCCCCAAGGGGGGACCATACCGATCCAATTTAGCCGGGCCCATGCGTAAGAAGGATTGT
>JANAVB010024106.1:0-35383 GCA_029216955.1 Iris pallida
AGAAGGGTTCAACTCCTCAATCAGAGCGCATCGTCCATGCGCCTCTATCAGCAACCACCACGTGGCATCTCCGCGTACAGGCGCATCCTACATGCGCGCATGAGCAGCCAGCCTGCAAAGCTATAAATAGAGGGATCACTTCTTTCTTACGGATAGATATCGTACAACCACCGACTACATATACAGAGAGGCAGATACAGACACTCAACGTCTTCTTCCTCTCCGCAAGCTCCAGCACCCAGAGCAACTCAAACCTTCAGAGAACCGAGAACCGTTGTCAGATCGTCAACGGAGTTAATGCATTACCACTCGCTCCATCGGTACAAGGGACCCAGATAAACAAAAGTGTACTCCTAGGACTACGTCTAAGTCCTACATTGTAACATTGTTCTGTTTGTAATAATGGCAAATACACTTCTACGGAGAAATCATACTCTTGTGACTTGCCGTACGAAACACATGTCATGTGTGCCGGATCAAGATCCCCACTGATGATCTAGAGTACAAGAGCTGGAGTACCGTCGTTAGGTATGATCTTGACATGGTTTATTGTAATGTTTTGCTCCGCATGGTGCATTACGATGAGTCGTTGACTCGAAGAGTTACGTTGACCCGATAAAATATCGATGCGAATCGATGCAAAGCATAAGTCCGATTTTAACAAAGTATTGACTTCGATTGATCTGGTGTGCAGGCTATGCTTTTACGCTGAATCATAAGGGGTTGGCATTTTGCCTTATTCAAAAACATCGCCTTACAACGGATTGTGGTATGGGCACGATAGGTCGAATCAATCGAGTAGTTCAACGGAATGGCTAAGTCAAGAGAGTTAGTCGTGCAACCAAGTTTTGGAATCGAGCTGCTTCAGCTCGGCAAAACGATAAGGCATATCGGCTTAAGGTGGGCGGGTTCTTGACTCTCTCTCCCTACTCCTTCAAGTCAAATAAAAGGTATCCTTGTATGCGTAAGTTGCTATCAAGTTAGCGGACGTGGCTCGAGCTATTAATGGTCTTAGTGTGTGTCGAACATTAAAAATAGAACATTGAACAATTGAAGCGACGTACATCAAATATATGGGTCACGGTAGGACAGTGATGGTAGGACATTGAAAGGCAACATCAAGATGTGCATCACGTGCATAACTCTGGGAACATTTAATACTAGACCTAGAACATTGATTATGGCGTTGAGCGTGCCCTTGTGCAGGAAGCTACGAAATGACTAAGTAAGTAAAATGGGGCAAGTTGTAGTGCAATGCCGCGGAACTTGTCGTAACATTGAAAGATATACTTCGTGCATCGAGGTATGCAGTTGTGGCACAATTTCTACGGAACGTGTTATACGAATAACTTATGAATGGAACGCGTTGAGTATAAGTACGAGAACTCTAAGACATTGGGCGTCGTGTATCAATACGAATGTGTTGGGACATAATACCGACGGAACTTGAGATAGAGATGGCGGAATATGTTTATGGAACGTGAGATTGGTTGGAATGATATGACTTGTTTGCTATGGCACGTATTGCATGGTCAATGGACTCGGATGGCCGTGCACGGATGCGGCTTCCCTCGAAGGGTTACGACCGGGGCACTAGGAGCGTTCGGCCTAGGAGGGAATTATGTATGGTATTTATGGTGCACATCATTAGGACAGTTTGCGCGACCATTATTGTGATAAGCTATAATATCAGTAAGTTTAGGATCCTTCAGATACTGGGCTAGCAACCCGTACGGGAGCGATCATAGGCTTAAACATAAAAGATGTAGTCCATTATGGTGCAAAATACCGTGACCTTCATATAGATAGGGCTGGTGGGCTGAGATCAGAGTTGGGTGCAAGCGTAGGGCCTGCCACCCTTATGCAAATGTCTAAGTTTGGTTGGTTGGTTACGTGAATTGTATGGTTGGTTATGCATATTTTAACAATTACAGGCTAAGTGAAACGAGACAAACATGCACGATCACTATGCTTATGTTCATATTATGTCTAACTGTATCTGCTACAGGAACACGGTAGTGGACACATTTATGATAAGTTTCTATGCTTTATTGTCATGAAACTGATCCTAAGGCTAAATATAAAGATCACCAAATTAAGATGCATGTTTCACTAAATGTACTTAGTGTTGGTTTGGGTACGAGTGGGTCTTGATCAGTGTAGCGGGGATGAAAGCACTAATCCTCTACTAGTTTGCTTGCAGGTTCAGGTTATGATCGGCTCAGGACGGGGCTTGGCTTGGACGCGTCGAGGCATGGAGTCCTTAGCGTTTCAAGAGGAGTATCGCATTGGCGTTCGAACTTGCAACATGGAGATGTTCGGCCGAAGACTAATTGTTGGCTATAAAGAGGCATAATATATAGAACAATGTAATCCTTTGTGAGCTAAGAGAGATCATGAGAGTCATAGCCAGTTGGCATATTCAGTTGGACTATTCAAAGCCTTTGTAACCTTCAGTTCATTATTAATAAAAGAGATTCTCATTGTATACTATGTTTCCTTCCGCTGCATATATTATCAATTTAAGATAATCTTATGTGAACCTGTTATCTTGCCTTGCATGAGCGTAACTCCAGCCTCGTGCGGCATCACGCCCCAGCGAGGACGATGATTCGGGTAAAATCTAGCGAGGACGAGCGATTTCCCGAGTCAGGGCGTGACAAGTATAATGACCCACTCCGCCCTAGCGAAATGCTGATTCAAACAGCAAATACAACGACTCAAACGAGTCGTCGACCCGAAGTGTTGGCATCGACTTGATAAAGAATCGATGTAAGGCATATATTGGCCCGTCAAAGATGAATCCAGACTTAGACTTTCAAAGGCGCGCTCGGAGTATCGCTCGGCCGATGCGAACATCGCTAAGGTGGGTGGCTCCGATGAACCTGTCTTTGCTTAGCCTAGACACATAACAATACGGACAGTATTGCTAGAATCGCTCGGCGATAAAACCGCGCATGCTAATAAATGACTCAACGCACCTAGCTAAGGGAATACCCATCTTGTATGCTTGATAGAATATGGAAAAAAATATGGAAAATATGAGAACTCTCGTACCGTACTCTGCGCTCGTGCTAAGGCACGGGCTTACATTTTGAGTTCCCTATGCGTTCAACAATGAAACAATGAATGGTTTACAACAATGAAATAAAGACTATCGACATAGTCGTTCCGAGTAGAGTATAGCAACATTGAAAGACTATGGGACCGATGGATCGCCAAGACGACTCCCGTACGGGGAGTTGCAAAAATATTGAATGAATGAATGAACGAATAAGTGAATGGATGAATCACGAATGAATGAATGAATGTGAATGAATCAATGAACGAACGGACAAGTGAAAGAAAGAAAAGAAAGAATGAGTAAAAGATAAGAAAGAAAGGAATGGTTAGCGACAAGTATGACGGGCATGTACAACGGGGCTCGCTACCCGCGCTGCACGGACGCCAACCTGGTCGATAACGCATTATGGCTAAGGGTTAGCCTACGGCTCGGAGACAGCCATTAAGTTAAAATAACAAACAATACAAATGGTCATGGACAATCCCCTCGTATACGGGAGGTGGGAGACATAAAGGATTCTGCGGCATGATCAAAGGGAGGATCGTGGCCGGCCTAGGCGGAATCAAGGGGGCTTACGGGCTGCTTGGATACGGGCTTGGCCACCCAGGAGACGTAAGTGCAGGGTATTTTAAGAATACTAACGGGTGTGCCAGCCAGCACTCTACTATAGGTGAGAAATACCAAGAGAGAAAGGGTCCAAAATGGCTTGTGGTGCCAGTGACCGGTGCATAGATTAAGTGGGCTTTGCTGGTGGCAATCCACGTGCAAGTCCTTGTATTGAAACAAAGTAGCCTAAGTTAACTAAATGAAGTGCCTTTTGAACAGGCTTGAAATGTAACATACCAAAGGATAAAGAGTACTTCGTGAAATTGAGTTAGAAAACACGCCTACGTCACGCTAGGACCTGAGGCAGGGACACGCCCTTGGCATTAAAAGTTTATATGAATTGTTGACTAACTTGGTTTACTTTGGATAGGGAAGGCCGAACGATAAGTATGGGTAAGTCGTGCATGTATTTTCATACAAACACTTGAATTCGGCAACACGAGATAGTTATGAAATATGCCATGAAACTGATCTTAAGGCAAGATTAGAAAGACAATGAATGATAGACGGTGCACAAAAGTAAATAGAACGTGTTTGGTAATGATAGTATTGTGGGCGAGCTAGCCTCCCCACCAGTGCATAACAATGTACTGATAACCCTACAGTTTGCTTGCAGGACGCAGGAGATATCATTGGGTGCGGAGCTTCCCTCGAACGTGCTAAGGCGCGGAGCTAACTCTAGGGCCTTGGAGCATTGCAAGGAGCTGAAGCATCATATACAGGACATAATGTATCGGAACATCGCCATAAATCATTCCATCTTGTAAGCCACTTGGCACGCCTTTTATGTTTCAGAGAGAGAGAGCTTGAGCAATTTGTAATCTCGGCCTAGCACCACTTGTAAACTTCTCGAATGTTAATAAAGAGTTTGAATTCGCTTCAATTTGTGTTCATTTACTTTCCACTGCAAATGGGGACACTCTGTGCGACTCTGTGGCCTAGCTCAAATCGGCTGTTTTCGGACTTTTCCTTACACGGGTGCAACCTAGGCCCGTGCGGCAATACCCCTTAGCGAGGACGATCGTTCTGCGGGAGCGGGGCATGACAGATTGGTATCAGAGCACGGCTTTACGTCCTTGGACTTCATTTCAATTCTCTTAGTTTTGGAAGCTCGCTTGGAAACAAAGAAGTATACGCTCTCTCTCGTTGTGCCTTGGGATGTTCCATACAATAAGTCTAATATTTTCAAAAGCTCGTACAAGTACTCGGTTGAACGGGATCGATAGGCGAAGGCCTTTGTGCCAAACCACAACGGACTTGAGTTGGAAGGAACGAATACTAAAAGTTAGCAAAAGCAGTGCGTGCTTGAATAACCTTATGCTGACAATAGCAAACGAGTACACGAGACTGAAGTATAGTTTGAACGGGATGTTATGCACGCAGCCTTTTGGCTAAGTTGTGCGGAGTATCGCGCACCAAGACCTTCTGGTGCGAACGAGTTTGCGAGCGAGACCGACTATCGCTCGGACGAGAATAAGTGAGACTTAGAACGTATGTTGAGAGACGCTACTTGACCAACGCTAAAGCGAATACGAGAAGTGGTCCTTAGACTTTGAGGAACGGGCGAACGCATAATTGAACATATCGATTGGAAATCGAATAACCTTTTGAGGATTTGTAGAGTGACTTAAACCCGAGTGGTGTATATGATAGCTGCAAGGAAGAATAAGAATGAGTGTCGACGACTAGTCGAGTGGCTCAAACCCTGAGTGGTGTATGGACGTCATAGAAATTGTTCGAACGAAACTAAAGGATTTACGGATGCAACTTATATGCGACAACTCAAGACTCGACGTCACATCTCGTGCCGAAACACGTCGCCTACGTTGCAACCAAATCTTAGGCCCAACATTTTGTGTTCCAACTATACTCACACCTTCAACTCGACTTCCTTGATGTACTACACTCAATACTCGACTCAATCCAAAGGCATACACATGGAATGCCGCCCATACTGACTCATCTAAACGAACTAGTCACTAGCGCCCAGCGCTATAATAGACTCCTTTTGAGCTTTTGATTAGACGGACGCTCCTTGCCAGTGCGAGTAGCTAGCTTCGTTGCAATTACCCGCTAACCCGTACGGTCATCCAGCACAGCTACGAATGTCTCTATCGCAACGGTTCCCCTGGCCCGTCGGGGTCGTCGTTCGAGAAACAGATTTATTTTACCTTGTACAAGTTGTCCAATGACCACGCAAGACTCGACTCGAACTGACGTCTCACACAGTCAAAGCTACTTCTAGTGTTACCATCTCTTTTAGGGCTAATTTCAATACTTCTCACATCTGATACCTTGCATCGACGACCCGTAGTCGCAAGCATTCTTCTTTTTTGCCTCGACGATCCAGTCGCAAGCGTTCTTTCTTTCTTGCCCTATCATTTCACTTAACTCAAAAACAACTATTGAACACTTTCCAAACTCAGTAATTTCAACCGTGGCCCGTGCCTTAAAATACTAAGTTCGTGCCATCGTGTCTTAGACCAACTTGAAACACTATGTGACACCACCGCCCAAGTCATACTCTATATGATGGGCCTTACAATCGTGAAACTATGTGATTATACCCGGCCATAGAACTCAAAGGGCCGTGCCTGCTACTACTCTCTGATAGCTTAACGTAACTTGCCTAACTTACTTTGCGACAACTTGACGAGCAAAGGCTACGTCAAGCCTTGCATCGTAGGAACGTGCCGTGCACGCATTCGACTTTGAACAATCAAGTTATTTAGGGTTCCTAGACTTATGCCATAAGCCGTGCAATACAACTTAACCCGTCGGCGAGCAGAGGCTATGCCACGCCTTGGGCGAAGAGACCGTACATGCTTTATGAAGCATTTATGTGGGAGACGCCTATGAATTTGGCTAACTCTTAGCTTGTGGCGAAGACCAACTTTCCTTCTCCCAAGCCACGGGACAAAGGATCGAGTGTCATTTTCAAAGCACGCCTTGCACCAACTCTAAGCCGACCGTTAGACCTTTCCATATTCTAACTCAATTCGACCTGTCGAAATTATTTTCTTAGCTATGTGGATTCGTCTCTTTTATTATCAAGCCTACTTGTGCAAGTTAAAAACATACAATTTTTATATGAAGGCTAAGATGAGGCAAGTTCACCGAAACTACCCCACCTGGATGATGTCTTCGAGTCGCTATTGTAAGGCTAAGTTCAAACGCCGTCGGCATTCCTAATCCTCCGATTGACTGAGCAGGACGGGGCACTACATCATACACCACTCAGAAAAGTTTCGTCCTCGAAACTAACTGAGTACACTTATCGACTTATCACTTATTCAACATTCAAGAACTCTCGCACACACTACGCCTATGCGTTTCCCAAATCGAGCCACGCTCGTGCTACTCTCAATCTTTTCTACGATTTCAAAATTTTTGACACTTTTCTATTCCTCAAGTCTCACTTGATTCAACGTATCACTTAGTTGGATCGTGCACATATTCTAGGCGTCACCAAAATACATACATTTCAGCCAAGCCTCGTGATAGCGAATCCCCCATCACCACTCGAGTCGGATCGTGCACATATTCGTACGTCCCTGATATACGTGCATGTCAACCGAGCCTCGTGAGTGGTGCCTCCACAAATCCTACCACTTCGCACTCGGACGTCTGCCTAACCGCTAGGCTATGTCTTTCCGTCAGTATTGGAATCATAGTTCCCAAACAACAATATCAACACTGACCTCATCCTAAGGTCAAACCAAGTTGATAGTACGGGGGTTTGCTACCCAAGCTCGCATCGCTCTGATTTCTAAACTTCGAGCACAGATTTCCTATACACATCCGAACGTTCGTCGCACGGGGTCCGAGTCATTCAGCAAAGCCATCCTACTATAAGTTTACTTAACCAATCCTTGACAAGAACCTATTGCTCGTTTATTATGCCATTTCATATAGTCTATCTCTTTGAACACGTTCGATATAATTCGCCTATCAATCTTTCTCAATTCAAGCACGCTATGACGCAATTCATAGCTAACCAAAATTTCACATTTCACATTTCCTAAGTCATCTATTCAAATTCACGTAATCGATCATGAGGTCGTCTAGCTTAACAATATGTTGTGCCCTGATCTCACGCGAATCAGATTTTCCACGGTAGACATGAATCACCATGCACGCTCCCGCGGGATAATTATCCTCATCGGGACGTAACTCTTGTTTTGCGTCTAGACTAATTCATTTTCGATGCGCGGATTGGACCTACTCAATCCTCACGTTTATTTTATTCATCAATCGCAAGTCCTAACATCTTCACATTTTCCTTCGCATCAAACCGACAAGTCGAGACAATCAAAGTTGTCGCATCCTGATTTTTCGAGTTCGATCATTCCCGCGACATGAATCACCATGTCAGCGCTCATGCGAAACGATCGCCCCAAATTTGACGTAACGTATGTGCGAGGCTAGAGTTGCACTCACGCAAGACAAGATCGTCGACGTTGTGGCTATCAACGTAACCATCAAGACACGATCATTTATATCCAACATTCATCTCAATCAAAATCCTAAGTATAGCATCCAACCGAACAATAACACTTGTACGATCGTCATTCTCCGAGTCAGATTACCCCCGAGTTATCGCATATTGATCTTTGATACGCCTCAATACCATCGATGATATGCGTAACCTGACGATCTTCCTTAACCAATTTCAAGTCGTACGAATGATGCCATCGTCCGACTGGATAATCTCCTCGACATTCAAAATCAATTTCGATCATTATCGCTCGAATTATTCACAACATCAATTTTTTCAAACCTAAATTCGCGTATTATTCATCCGTCTATCTTACGTCATCGACCAACGTATTTCCTCAAATCGCATCAATCCTTTGCTGACTCAAAACATCGAGCAACATTCAATCCAATCCTTAGAGTCATTACGTAACTTCAAAATTCCACTTTTCATGTACGCTATCTTCTCATCGTGCTAACTTTTTATATACGATCCGTATCAATTTCTTCGATCAAGTCATCCGTTCGCTATACCTTAACTTTTTCCGATTTGATTTCACCGACTCAATCATTTTTGTATTTTATACTCGTACAATCCTTAATCTCATGTACGTTCCGTGCGTGTCATTTCTAATTTGTTCGAATCCACTTATCAAACTTCATGACAACAACTCACTCAATCTAAGGCTTTGTATATGTACGACGCTTGCTGATAGACTCATCGACACCCCGAATTCTCAATCGATCGATCGACATCCCTGAGGCTATCGCATATACCACTCAGGGATGAAATTATTCAACAAATCCTCAAAACTATCATTCGATTCACAATCTATTTCCTCGAATTTCTGTCCGAACGATTCCTTAAATTTCAAGCACGCTCATCTTATATCGCACAGACGATAACATCGTCGTTCGATAGCACCCCTATCGATAGTCATCTCAATTTACTCAAGCGAGTTCAACTCATTCTTGTTCGACACTATTCAATTTCCGTACTCGACTTTTCTAAGGTCGACGCAACTTTGGTGTATATACCCAGCCCGACTTAGCCAACCGTGCTTACGCGAACTATCTTTTTTTTTGTCGAAAACTGTTCTCCTATGTTTTGCAAAATAGTTAGACTTATTGTATGGACATCCCGTGGGACAATTTGAGAGAGAGCGCACCAACGATATCAACTTTGCGGAAGTAACAATTCAGAGTTTGCGGAAACAACAGAGTTAAAGAATTCAATCGATAGTCCAAGGACGTAAAGCCGTGCTCTGATACCATTATGTCACGCCTCGCTCCCGTAGGAGCGATCGTCCTCGCTAAGACGTGATGCCGCACGAGCCTAGATTGCGCTCGTGCAAGGCGGGTTCCATAACGGCCGATTCCAGCGGCTGCGATGGGGTCGTCGTACAGAAGTTCCATGTAGAGACATTGAATAATAGCAGCAGAAATTTGAATCAAAATAAAAGTTATTCAAAGAAGCTCTTTATTGATGTTAAAGCAAAGATTACAAGGGGCGCAAGGCCAAGATTACAAGTCTCTCAAGCTCACTCATCTCACATTACAACTCACTCAGCTCTCTCTCATCTCTCGATACATGGCTTGAACCGGCGGAAGCTTCGAAAGGCGATGTCCATACATTATGTCCCATATAAGTCTTGAATCCATGCGGCCGCACGCTTCGAATCGCCAAGGAACTTCGTGCCTCGACGCATCCAAGCGAGCTCCGCGCCACGAGCTTCTACCTGCGCCTGCACATGAAAACTATGTGGGTGTCAGTACTCAACTGTACTGGTGGAGTGAGCTCCTCGCCCATCCATACAAAACCAACACGTTAGATTTACTTTGTGCAACATAGTCCCTTTATGATTGTCTTTCTACTCTTGCCTTAGGATCAGTTTTAGGACAGACGCCTTGGCCTATTTTGTGTCTCGAGATCATCCCGTGCTTGCACATCAACGTTAACCTATCAACTCGTGTTTGCCTTACGACCCAAATCAGAGACGCAACTACGCGATAGACTCCTTTTCCACGTGACCGTGCTACAAAACCCATATTGAGGTCGTGCCACGCATTTCAGTAAGACTAACCACATCGCCGCCTCGCGGCCCGTGCTACTTTGACCACCAACTGACCCAATCAAGACTTCTTGCTAAGTGTCACTCGACCGACTTGCCTTGCGGCGTTTCCTGACTTAAACTCAAGACAGCTCAAACCAACATATGCAACTTATATGCCGACAACTCAAGACTCGACGCCACATCTCGTGCCGAAGCACGACACCTACGTTGCAACCAAATCTTAGGCCCAACATTTTGTGTTCCAACTATACACACACCTTCAACTCGACTTCCTTGATATACTACACTCAATACTCGACTCAATCCAAAGGCATACACGCGGATTGCCGCCCATGCCGACTCTATTGAACTAGTCACTAGCGTCCAGCGCTATAATGGACAACTTTTGAGCTTTTGATTAGACGGACGCTCCTTGCCAGCACGAGTAGCTAGCTCCGCTGTAAGTCCCCGCTAACCCGTGCGGTCATCCAGCACAGCTACGAATGTCTCTATCGCAACGGTTCCCCTGGGCCGCCGGGGTCGCCGTTCGAGAAACAGATTTATTTTACCTTGTACAAGTTGTCCAATGACCATGCAAGACTCGACTCGAACTGACGTCTCACACAGTCAAAGCTAATTCTAGTGTTACCATCTCTTTCAGGGCTAATTTCAATACTTCTCACATCTGAGACCTTGCCTCGACGACCCGTAGTCGCGAGCATTCTTCTTTGTTGCCTCGATAACCCAGTCGCGAGCATTCTTTCTTTCTTGCCCTATCATTTTACTCAACTCAAGAACAACTATTGAACACTTTCCAAACTCAGTGATTTCAACCGTAGACCATGCCTTAAAATACTAAGTCAGTGCCATCGTGTCTTAGACCAACTTGAAACACTATGTGACACCACCGCCCAAGTCATACTCTATATGACGGGCCTTACAATCGTGAGACTATGTGATTATACCCGGCCGTAGAACTCATAGGGTCGTGCCTGCTACTACTCCTGATAGCTTAACGTAACTTGCCTAACTTACTTTGCAACAACTTGACGAGCAAAGCTGCGTCAAGCCTTGCATCGTGGGAACGTGCCGTACACGCATTCGACTTGAACAATCAAGTTATTTAGGGTTCCTAGACTTATGCCACAAGCCGTGCAATACAACTTAACCCGTCGGCGAGGAGAGGCTATGCCACGCCTTGGGCGAAGAGACCGTGCATGCTTTATGAAGCATTTATGCGGGCGACGTCTATGAATTTGGCTAACTCTTAGCTTGTGGCGAAGACCAACTTTCCTTCTCCCAAGCCACAGGACGAAGGATCGAGTGTCATTTTCAAAGCACGTCGTGCACCAACTCTAAGCTGACCGTTGGACCTTTCCATATTCTAACTCAATTCGACCTGTCGGAATTATTCCCTTAGCTATGTGGATTCGTCTCTTTTATTATCAAGCCTACTTGTGCAAGTTGAAAACATGCAATTTATTATGTGAAGGCTAAGATGAGGCAAGTTCACCGAAACTACCCCACCTGAACGATGTCTTCGAGTTGCCGTTGTAAGGCTAAGTTCGAACGCCGTCGGCGTTCCTATTCCTCGGATTGACTGAGCGGGCAGGCATTACAATTGTTGTGCCAACTTGAGTAAGCGAACGCTAGAGCTGGGATCGGAAAAGATCGCCACGGGATAGTTAACTTGAAATAGATGTCGGACCTATATGGAGTGTAAAGTCGAGTAATGACTCAATTTTGAGTGGTACATGCGATACCACTTGTGCGATTAGTGTAGCAAAGCATTGTATCGATAACGATAAGCTCAATTTCTGAGTGGTATATGAAATACCAGTTAGCGATAGCTATGTTAAGCCGTTTGGTGACTTGCAATAGAATGCATCGAGATGATTGTGTCGGTTACAATAGGTTTGTCCTCAATGGACGGAGTAGTACCGAGACTTGAGTGGGAATGACTCGATAGAAGTCGATGCAAGTATGCTTCGATAAAATGAGTTGAATGATTATGCGCAAAGTCGTATCCATGGATGATACGTCGGACGAGGATTCGTTAAGTGTAATTCGAACGATAGGCTGAGCATAGCGAGGGAATGTTGCGTTGAGGAAATAGTTGACTCAGTCAGAATTGAGTTAAATCGGTAAGAAACTGTTCGAAACGAGTTGAGTAGGTACGAAGTAATCGTGCAAACGAACTCGAGTGAGAGCGAAGAGTCGGTAGCACGATTTGGAAGTGCGAGTTAGGAATATGAGAATGGATATATGAATTGGAAATTGATCCTAAGGCTAAATAGAAGATCACCAAATTAAGATGCATGTTTTACTAAATGTACTTAGTGTTGGTTTGGGTGCGAGTGGGTCTTGATCAGTGCAGCGAGGACGAAAGCACTAATCCCCCACTAGTTTGCTTACAGGTTCAGGTTATGATCGGCTCGGGACGGGACTTGGCTTGGACGCACTGAGGCATGGAATCCTTAGCGTTTCAAGAGGAGCTACAGCATTGGCGTTCGGACTTGCAACATAGAGATGTTCGGCCGAAGACTACTTGTTGGCTATAAAGAGGCTTAATGTATGGAACAATGTAATCCTTTGTGAGCTAAGATAGATCATGAGCGTTGTAGTCAGTTGGCATAGGCATTGGGCTATTCAAAGCCTTTAACCTTCATTCATTATAATAAAAAAAAGATTCTATACTATGTTCCCTTCCGCTGCTTATGTTATCAATTTGAGATAATCTTATGTGAACTTGTTATCTTGCCTTGCATGAGCGCAACTCCAGGCTCGTGTGACATCACCCCCAAGGACGATGATTCGGGTGAAATCTAGCGTGAGCGTTTTCGGGTCGGGACGTGACATTTATTTCTCTTTCTTTTTTCTCTTCTGCTTCTGACATGATGTGTGCAACGTAGGGATGGAGGGGATGGCGAGGAGTTGCCGCACACCACTACCGAAGACTGCATCCTTACATGAATTACCGTGCGAAATATGTGTCATGCGTGACAGTTCAAGCTTCACACCAACGAACCGGAATACGAGAGCCGTCGTGCTGCCGAAAGGTTAGTCTCAACATGGTTTGTACTTGCAACATGTGTGCCCTTATATTGTAATAATAAGGGATATTTAGCCTTTGGATCTCAAATAGTTTTGAAATTAGTGTTTGGGTCTCCATTATACATAATTAGTGTTTGGGTCTCCATATTAAACATAATTAGTGTTTGGATCTCAAAAGTGTCACCAAAAATAATTAGTGACATTTTTGGTACACTTTTGATGACACTTTTGAGACATTAGTGACACTTTTGAGAACAAAATACTAATTATGTATAATGTGGAGACCCAATACTAATTTTGAAACTTATTTGAGACCCAAAGTCTAAATATTCCTAATAATATATAATATAATAATAAGGATATTTAGACTTTGGGTCTCAATAAGTTTTAAAATTAGTGTTTGGGTCTCCATATTATACATAATTAGTGTTTGGGTCTCAAAAGGTACACTTTTGAGACATTAGTGACACCTTTGAGACACAAACATTAATGATTATATTGATATCCAAACACTAATTTTGAAACTTATTTGAACCCAAAGTCTAAATATCCCTAATAATAATCATCTTAAATGAAATTTTAAGCCTTCCAATAAATGGGTCATGGACAATCGCCCACGAGGCTCATGCATAGGCATGCTATTGTTAATATGGTATTCATGTTTGCTCATTTTTGTGTGCTTGAACTTGGTATGAAAAATTACTGATGTTTACAAAATTTATAAGCTATAATTTGGATAACCACAAATAAGCGTACTTATCCGTATAAACACAAGTCATAATCATTTTCTCCTCTATATATTGTTAATAAGAGAAGCATAGATCTATTCCTGTACAAAATACTCTCTCTCTCTCTCTCTCTCTCTCTTCCTTATTTTTATCACACAATATTATTAAAGAATTAAAAAGATTATCAATTTAATGAGTACTTGATAAATATTACTTGAATACATGACAATAATATAAAAATATAGTAGATATTTGCGACCTGGCAATAGCTAAATAAATTGAAATATATGACATTAACATAATAATTTTAAGACTCAGACTTACAAAGCTTCATCGTCATTGTCTCAACTTGGGGTGGTGTGTGTGGGTGGGGTGGGAGGGTATATGTTGAACGACAACATATGCCTATGCCTTGTCGTGCTGGTGTGTATGGTTGCTTAGGAGAAGACAACACGAATGTGTGTCACCGGATGGCCATCCGTGTCATGCCAGTACTTTATCGTCGCAGACACCGACACATATCATGCATCCACAATAGTATTTAACAAAATTTATAACTATCTTAAGAAAGACCAATAGCCCTCCTACTTCATATAACTAAATATTGGTCTTTCTACATTAGTAATAAGCTAAATACTTGTTAGTTATAGATTTTGTTAATATTTATTAGCTAAATACTAAGTACTTAGTATTTAATCATTTATTACCTTTATTCATCCATTTTTCTTGCTTACTCCTAATTCTTTCCATGGTAATTATGCTTACATATTAACAACAATTTTAGACAATTAGCCTAGATGTTTTACACTTTATATCTATATTTATGGTCATATCCCTCTATCAAAATAAGAGTTGTATATAAAGAAAGAAAATTGCAGACAGTTGAGATTTTGGGTAGTCATTTATATGGTAGAGTAGACCAAAATTTCCACTTTGAGCATATACAACTATTAGCATATTAAACAAATAATATATTACCATAATTAAATAAAATTTACTGAGTTCGGTTGACAACTGTACGTACTGCCATTATATATATTATATTCCTTTAGAACAAAGAGCTTAGCAAGTTGGTTCAAGTGTCTTTAACTAATCCTAGCTATACTTCATTTTCATCTATAATAAAAATTCTTGATGTATTTATTCAATGACATAAGCTGTAGATGGCTGTTTGGGTCAAGGAAGATGGAGATTGTTTAACAACCATGGGTTCTTCGATTGGTCTTCCATCGACAACTTGTTTTGATGAAGACAATCCATTTAAAAAATAATGGAGTAATTTGGATTCTTTTTTAAGGCAACCATAAGATTTTGACATATTTTGTTTCTAAGCTTCAAAATATTGATAAATTTCTTAAATGCGGATAAACACATGATGAAGAAGAACATGAATATATATATATATATATATATATATATATATAATATATATATATATATATATATATATATATATATATTTTTTTTTAGTGGTAGTGGTGAGACATGCGGCCCGAGATATATATATATATATATCTCGGGCCGCATGTCTCACCACTACCACTAAAAAAAAAAAAAAAAAAATATATTATATATATATATATATATATATATATCTATATATATATATAGATATATTTATTTTTTTTTAGTGGTAGTGGTGAGGCATACGGCCCGAGTGGTTAGGAGTTTGAATCCCAGTGTGAGCGATTCAGGAAACTATATATATATATATATATATATAATATATATAATATATGTATATATATATATCTATATATATATAATAAAAAATAAAAAAAAATTATATATATATATATATATATATATATATATATATATATATATATATATATATATAGATATATATATAATAACCCTATATGGGTTATTTACACTAACTACCCCTATGTTTTTGATTTATAACACGGGTACCCCTACTTTTAAACTATTTACACTAACTACCCCTATGTTTTTGGTTTATTACACGGGGTACCCCTACTTTAAGGAAAAATAAAAAAATTATAACACTAACTACCCCTACGTTTTCTAAAGGGAGGGGTAGTTAGTGTAAATAGTTTAAATCAGGGGTACCCCGTGTTATAAATCAAAAACATAGGGGTAGTTAGTGTAAATAACCCTATATATATATATATATATATGTGTGTGTGTGTGTGTGTGTGTGTGTGTGTGTGTGTGGTGGGGAGGCGTGAGTAACCATAGAAAATGACTTCCATAAAGCACAACAAGATAATTGTAGCAACTAACAACATATACTCTATCATATGTTTCAATCTGAAAAACCTAAATCGTCAGGAATTTCAAGCCACAAAACCACACCCATTAAGGAAACAACGAAAAAAAATCCAAGGCCTTTGTTAAGAGAATGAGATCATATAATGTGGCTAGCGGGGTTAAAATTCTAATGTATCCCTATGCAATGCTACTGAGACTAGGATCCTTTTGATTACTAAACTTCCTCTAGTGATCAAATTCCCCAACACTACTATCCCCTAATGAGATCAACAAATTCAAAATAAGCATAATGGAAACCTTAGTAATATAATGCGGCAAGAAAAATAAATTGGAATTCTACTCTACAAGAAAATGCAACAGTCCACATACACAGCACAAGACTTGTCAAGAATTGATCTGCTATAAACATATAAAGAAGATATATACCATGTGAGTTCGATGCTAGTATGGGGTCAAAGCTAACAAAGCTAAACTCATACTTTTGCAATGTGCTTCTAGTTCATCCTTGTTGGTACCTTGCAAAAGTATATCTCAAAAATAGGAGTCAGACTATCTCCTACACATCAACAATCAAAACTATTGTTGTTCTTGACCCTGTCAAATTTATTCAATAAATCAAATTGTCTAAAATACAAAATGATCATACGATTAACTCTTATATTGTTAGAATAATTTTTTTCCTCCTTTTGAAAAATCTGCAAATAAAGAAAAATAAAGGTTATCGGCCTCCGGGAAAGTCGCGCACGAAGCACTGCCCTAAGAGTTAATTCGGGTCTATGTGCAAAATTGTTTCGAATGCTCCTAGTGGTAAAATATTCGCTCTACCGGTATATCCTCGTTGCACAAAACTTGGAGAGATTAACCCCGGCTTAGCTCTGCCCAGAGCAAGGATGTGAAGAAGAGAGAGAGTTTTGGAGAACAAGATTTTAGAGAGATATTTTACGTATAATTTTTTCTATGTAGAGAAGAAGAGGAAGATAACTTAATATATAAGCGAAATCTAACGGACAGAAATAATGACCAATTTATCCAGACGTTACAAATGAACAAATCAATGTCAATAAAACCAGACGTTATAAATACAAAACACATGGAAAAATGTGGTTCAAAGAACCTGGACAAGATTAAATGTGCCCAAACGTTTCATAATTTATTGAGCAGCAAAAAATTCTTATAATCTCAACCCGGACCTGAAGATGGAATCGAAACGGCATTCGGCGCTCACATATGTGGGCACGTACCGCACCCATTACGCATGCCAAACCCAGCCGAGTCGAGTCGGGCCGGCGGCGGTAGCAGCGCGCACAACTCCACAAGAAAGTAACAAGAAGTTAATATGTACACATATATAGTCCCCTTAAGCACAACCGATGTGGGACTAAAGGAAATAGGAGATTGAGCTTTTGCTCATGAAATGTGTGTGTGGATTTTTTTTTGGGGGGGGGGGGGGGGGGGGGGGGGGGGGGGGGGGGGGGGGTGTGTGTGTGTGCGTGTCAAAGTCTTCTAGTTATATATTACCACACCTCCCGACAACGTGTTGGAAATTTGGTGTGACCCGAACTAGACCGATATGTCTTAAAAGGCTACCCGATGTGGGACTAAATTATCAACTCCATTGTCACTCCCTTATGAGCGCTTTGTCTTAAAAGGCTAAGGGACTAAATTATCAACTCCATTGTCACCCCTTTGAGGGACTTCTGGCCTTTTGATCACTCATCCAAAAACAAGATACAATCCAATAATCTCTACTTGATTTTATGCATGAACATTCAGCACTATCTGTTCGAACAAATTAGAGCCATCCAAACCAGCCCCGTAACCACATCTTTCTCGAACCAATTAAAGTCGTCTAAAACAGTCCCAACTTTGAACTCTGATACTACTTTTGGGAACTTGGTGGACCTGAACTAGAGTTAGCCTATTAGGTGCGATATTGGACTGGGTCCATATGTCTTAAGAGAGAATTATCATGTAAGGCCTGAATTAATCCCAATTATCTACACCTCATGTTTTCACTTTCTACTCGATGTGAGACTAAATTACAAAATCCATTATCATCCCCTTTGAGCGCTCATTCGAAAACAAGATATAATCCAACACAATGCTCTTCCAATTTTGAAAATAAAGTTAAATAACTTAAATTTCCTTTCTCGCAATAACATAATAATAAAATTACAAATCACCCTTGAAACCAAAATATTTTGGATTTTCTCAATCAGTAAATGTTCTTTGTCGATGAGTTAGGGCAACTTTTATCTTTTGCTTAATGTGTGCAAGAAAGATGAGTGCAATTTATAGCATTATTGTCCCTCTTAATTTATATTCTTTATAGTTTAATTTTTTTGAAATATATTTAGTTTGCTTGCAACTGAAATTGGAGCTAATAGAAATATTTACTATCGGTCAATTAAAGTCTAAATTTTGACATAATTCACTTATACTCACAACTTTTACTAAAATTTGACAACAATATTTAAGATTGACATGAACAGACAACCAATCATGTGTCAAATAATTTATGGAGCTATTTTATGCTCTATAGTCGATTCCCTTATGATAAAAAAAAATTGATGACATGATAATATCGGTCAAGGCAAATGTTTAAGAGCCTTTCGTACAAAAATTACAATAAAAGTAGTCTTGACGAGAATCAAGAAATTATCGGATTTTTGCAAGAAAAAGTAGTCCTGACGGGAGTCAAGAATTATAGATTTTTTTTTCTTTCTTTTAAGTACTAATGGAAAAATCTAAATAGGCTACCTTTTTTTATCAATCTCTTATACTTTTCTAATAGTATCCCTCCTAGTTTCTCTTGTTAAATGCATCACTTGTAAAAGCATCTTAGTTCAATATATACAACAACAGTACTGACCGTAACAACAAAAACTCTATATTGAAATCCTCTCTATTTGCTTTGGTTTGGAATAGTTTGTCAATATTTATTAGCAATACATACGTTTTTCACATAAATTATTGCTTTGAAAACTAGTTTTGTACAGTAGTTTGTAGTGCTTAGGAAACAGGGTAATGCTCAATTTGGTTAGATGTGGAAAACATATTCTAATAAATCTTCCAATAAATTTTAGGGAATATTGTAATTGCAATTAAATTCACTAGAGCTTAGGATGGATGGCAATGTTGTTTGTTCTCTTTGTAATGCTTTGGAGGAAATTGCTTCATAATTTGTCCCTTTAATACTTGATGTGGTTATGCTTATTGTTTTATGTAGTATAAGTGTGATAAATGCCCTTCACAAAACCATTTCACATCCCCACCCCCACCCCCCCCCCCCCCCCCCCCCCCACCCCCCCATTGGAAAGAAAAACAAGGATAAAAATGAAAAATAAGAATACCAATCGAAGGTTTTTTTTCTTGTAAAAGCATCTTAGTTATTAAATATAATACAACAACACTGACCGTAACAACAAAACTTTATTGAAACCCTCTCTATTTGCTTTGGTTTGGAATCGTTGTCGAATATATATTAGCAATATATACATTTTTTTCACATAAATTATTTCTTTGAAATCTAGTTTTTGTACAGTAGTTTGTAGTGCTAGGAAAGACCGTAATGCTCAATTTGATTAGATGTGAGAACATATCTAACAAATCTTACAATAAATTTATGGAATATTGTAATTGCAATTTAAATTCACTAGAGCTTTTGCCTAAGAGAACGATTGGATGAGAGCTTAGGATGGATGGCAATGTTGTCTGTTCTCTTTGTAATCGCTTGAGGGAAGTTGCTTCATAATTTGTTCCTTTAATACTTCTTCTTGTTATGCTTATTGCTTTAACTCGAGTGTTGTCCAAGTGTGATAAGTGTCCATCACAAAATCATGTTTTCCCCATACATCTAATAGTTGGAAAAGAAAAAACAAGGTTAAAAAAGAAAAAGAAAAAGAAAAATGTAAGCCCTAACTCTAGAGTAGTTCATACCAGCCTCAATGCATGACTACACCTGGTGGCTACAAATTAGAGGTCTATATTAACCAACTTTTCATATAGAATAACTTACTTTTGGCATTTTCTTTGGTTCGGACAATTAGGAGAAATTAACCGAGAACTTAATGCCAATCTATAACATTTCCTAGGTGCTTGTCACTCATGACCTTTCATTTCCATTCATGACTGAAGTGTCTCAAGTGATCATAAATCAAAATGTCACATATATCTTGCATGTGAAGGGATGAAATTGTGGAGGTAACCAATTTTGTGGTGATATTATCATTTAGATTATTTACCTATCTTCAAGATGGATGTTGGTTGTGTGATAGTTGTTAGTACCTTGACGAACAATCGATGGAAAAAACACGAATTCAGAAACAATTGTAAAGACAATGTTTCTGGCAACAACACCCTAAAAAGGTGATGTTGTATTACGAGAATCTAAAAGATATTTCGTAATATTTCTAGAAGGCAACAGAACCGTATAACTTCTAAAGAGAAGCGACGGTATTCTCGAAGGCAACCGAACCGTGTAACTTCTAAAGAGAAGCGACGGTATTCTCGAAGGCAACAAGAGAAATCAACAACAGTTGAGTCTCAGATTCTCGAAGGCAACAGAAAGAGGGAGGAAGAAGAAGAACGGATCTCGCTGGGGTGTAGAACACCGGCGCTCAAAGCTATACCCGCAGTACGGATAAGCTCCCAGGAACCAGCAAGTTCAGGAGAACTTCTGGAACGCTCGTAAGTCAATATTTGAGACTTGAACGGGCTTCCTGGACTTAACAGACTCCCTCAACTCTTCTTGGTGCATCTTTCAAAGGAGGCCAAGGGGCTCTATTTATAGAGTGGAGTTGAGACTTCACCTCTTCTCCTATCCGATGTGGGACTAAAATACCAATACTCAAAAACAGAGTTTGATATTTTAGATCATCCCACAATCAGCATAGAAGTGTGCCAGTCCACGCCTACCCCCCGAACACTCCCGTGCATGCACGAGACATCCTGGAGTCCGTGTCCGAGTCCGAGTCCGCACAACAAAAATTAACTTTCATCCTTGTTGGATTTAATCCTTTTTCCTTCTAGAAAATACTTCCACATGGCACAAGCTTGTGTCCCACTACACCTCATGTGCACACCTCAACACAAGCAATGCATTATATTGAGATACTCACCATTTGGTGTAGCCGATGTGGGACTATCTTTTCTAGTCCAAAGACAAAAACACCAACAATCCCCCACATATCTCAATATATGGGTTGAGCGTTCCCCACAGCGATTGTCCATCATGCATTAGGAGAGATGTCGCTACGACTTGAATCTTCCCGCATAGGTTAAATAACAGCATGATACAAGAATGGACTAAGCCTTGAATTCTGCACCATAACTGCAATTCTTCCTACTCACATAATGACATCAACTGTGCTTCTGGCTGCACATTGAAGGCCTTGTGCCAGCCTGGTTTCAGTGTATAATTTTGGGCGTCTACAAGCTTACCCTCAAGAGACGGCCTGATATCTCTTTCCATACACTATAGGTGAGTTCTTTATAAAGAGTCATGGCATGAAGCATTGCGCTTCTTTGCGGTGCTACGCCGCTATGACATGGCTTAAAGCCGAGGCTTTACCCCACCTGGGTACCTCATCGTAGTGTCATACTACTGTAGCATGAGGTCACAAGCCCCTTTGTAGTGCCAAACTACCCAGCATGAAGCCTTGCGCTTCCGTGCGGTGTTACGCCGCTATGACATGGCTTGCGAAGCCGAGGCTTTATCCTACCTGGTACCTCTTCGTGGTGTCATGCCACTGTAACATGAGGACATCGTCCTCTTTGTAGTGCTGTCTACCTCTCTTTATTACGATTATCATAAAGCATTAGGCTACCTGCCTATTTGCGGTGCTACTTCCGCTGTGACTTAGCTTGCAAAGCCGAGGCATTATCCCTACCTGGGAACCTCATGGTGGAGTCACCCTACTGTAGCATGGAGTTTCACTCCTTGTAGTGCTGCTCTACCGTGCTTCCTGTAAAGCACACCAGGCATTCACTCTGCCTGAGAACTCATTAAGGCGTTTAAGCCAACCTTCCCACATGATCCGTTTTCCGCAGAAAATAATAGTAGACAACAGTGGTTGTAGGTCCGTAACCTCTCCATGTCACATAGGACAAGTACCCACCGTTCCTGATATTCTTCTGGTTAATAGTCCTCCCTTGAACCAAAAGCTAGATGCCTAGTAGATTTCTCTTTGAACTAATAGCATAAAACTTTATGGTAGGAATGTAATAACACAATATCAGAATGCCTTCAAGCCCATTTTACAAGCTTGTGTCATCGACCAGCTGGCGCTTGAGGCCCTTGGTGAACGGATCCGCCAGGTTCTCCTGACTCCGAACATCAATCACTGCAATGACGCCCCTTTTGATGAGATCGTTCATTGCTCTGTGCTTCAACCGCACAGTCCTCTTCTTCCCGTTGAAGAGTTCATTTGATGCCACTGCTGCTGCCGCCTGGTTGTCACAGTATATCGGTATTGCCGGTATCTGAGCCCCAACCACCGGAAGATCATACATGAGCTCCCGAAGCCACTCTGCTTCATCTGCAGCAGCATCCAATGCAAAGAATTCAGATTCCATGGAGGAGCAAGATAACATAGTCTGCTTCTTCGACTTCCACGATATAGCAGCTCCGCCCATGGCGAATACGAATCCACCTGTGGAATACTCGCTCTCCATATCTGAACACCAGCTAGCATCACTGAAGCCTTCCACTACTAACGGATCTTCGCTGTAGAAAAGTGCATATGTCTGACTTTTCTTGAGATATCTCATAACACGCTTCACATCTTTCCAGTGCTCAACGCCTGGATTGCTAGTGAACCGACTCAGCATTTCCACTACAAAAGCTATGTCAGGCCTTGTGGCAGTAGTAGCGTACATCAAGCTTCCGATGATGCTAGCGTACTCCAACTGCCTGACGCTTTCCCTCAAATCTGGCTCTAGCTTCTGATCACTCCGGTACGGTGTATCAATAAAAGGAAGATCTTGATACCCGTAGCGAGTGAGCATTTTCTCAATATAATGAGATTGTGACAGCGCTATTCCAGTGCTTGTCCGGATGATCTTGAGCCCCAAGATTACGTCGGCATCCCCCAAGTCCTTCATACTGAACTTGGTCGAGAGGAATTTCTTTGTCTCTGTGACGCAGCTTAAATCCGTACCTAGGATTAGCATGTCGTCCACGTAAAGACAAACGATTACTCCTCTTCCGTCAGCAAACTTCGTATAGACACACTTGTCTGTTTCACTGACCCTGTAGCCATTTGACCTTATCACCTTGTCAAACTTCTCATGCCACATTTTGGGAGCTTATTTCAAACCATACAGAGACTTCATCAACTTGCAGACTTTGTCTTCCAGACCTCTGACGACAAAACCTTCTGGTTGTTGCATGTAGATCTCTTCGGTCAGCTCGCCATTAAGGAATGCCGTTTTCACATCCATCTGATGTATCACCAGCTTGTGTATTGCTGCTAAAGCAATTAACAATCTGATTGTTGTCATCCGAGCTACTGGAGCATAAGTGTCAAAGTAGTCGATCCCCTGCTTCTGAGCAAACCCCTTGGCCACTAGCCTGGCCTTAAACTTGACAATGGTTCCATCTGCTTTCATCTTCTTCTTGAAGATCCATTTGCATCCGATGGGTCTTGCTCCTTCTGGCAGGTCAACCAATACCCATGTGTTGTTGGAGGTGATTGAGTCAATCTCGTTGTCTATCGCCTCCTTCCAGAATACAGCATCTCTGGTCTTCATTGCCTTATCATAGGTAAGCGGATCTGCTTCCACATGATAGGTGACGAAGTCATCTCCGAAGTCTTTCGGCCTCCTCATTCGCTTAGTTGACGGCTCAGCGAGTTCTGGTTCAGCTGGTGTCTCCTTGACGACAGCTTCATCTTGGACTACTGGTTCATTAAAGACTTCTGTCTGCTTTGTACCCTCATCATTCTCCGGAAGATCCGCGGAGAACAATATTCTTATGTTTTGCAAACTTGTCTTCAAAGTATTCAGTATCGCGAGATTCGATGATATGGTTTGACCCGATATCAAGGAATCTCCGAGCATCACTCTTCTCGGCATACCCCAAGAAGATCACCTTCGTAGTCCTTGTCCCCAGCTTCTGAATCTTCAGATCCGGGAGCTTCACATAAGCCAGACACCCCCACACTCGAATGACATTCAAGTTAGGTCTGACTTTGAACCAGAGTTCATGAGGAGTTATGTCGGAAGTTGCATATGGCACTCTGTTCAGAATGAACGTTGCCATTAGTGCAGCTTCTCCCCAGTAACACTTTGGAAGACCCGCAGTCAACAGCATGGAGTTCATCATCTCTGTCAACGTTCTGTTCTTCCTTTCTGCTACTCCGTTGGATTGTGGAGAATACGGAGCCGTCGTCTCATTGATGATTCCATGTTCTTTGCAGAATGATAAGAATTCATGAGACCGATACTCCCCGCCTCGATCACTCCTTAACCTCTTGAGTTGTTGTCCAGTTTGCCGCTCAGCCTCGGCCCTGAACTCCTTGAACTTCTCGAATGCTTCGTCTTTAGACTTTAGCAAGTAGACGAAAGCATACTTTGAGAAGTCATCGATGAAAGTAATGAAATACTTCATCCCGGCCTTTGTAGAGAATTGTTTGAAGTCACAGATATCTGAGTGAACCAACTCCAGAAGATCTGTGCTTCGATGGACCCTGTGGAAGGATTTCCTAGTGATCTTCGTCTGAGCACATACTTCGCATTTCTCTACCTTATCCCCACACTTGGAGATAAGTCCTAGACTAGACATTCTGTTAATTCTTTTACAATGAACATGTCCTAGCCTATTATGCCACAACTCAAGAGAATAATCAGAAAAAGTGATAGCATTTATATTATCATGCTGGGTTACAACAAGCTGAATCTTGTACATTCCTTCAGTTTGGAAAGCTTTCCCGAAGAATGTACCCTTCTTGGACATCACCAACTGGCCAGCATTGATGTCCATCCTCAAGCCTGCGTTGCAGAGCAGGCTCCCAGAGATCAGGTTCTTTGCGATTGCAGGAACATGCTTCACACCTTGAAGCGTCAGAATGTTCCCCGAAGTAAGCTTCAGCTCCACCGTCCCGATCTCCAGTACTTCAGCTTGTGCCTGGTTCGCCATCATGACTTTCTCGGAAGTAGGCTCATAGGAGACGAACCAGTCCTTGTCTGAACAGACATGACATGTCGTGCCAGTGTCTATCCACCAGTCCAAGTCTGCCCCCACAGTTGCAACCTGTGCTATCATGGTAACCTGATTAGTAACCAAAGAAACCTTATTAGGCTCACCTTGCTCTTTGGGCTTGGACTTGCATTCACTTTTATAGTGACCCTTCTTGCCACAGTTGAAGCAAGTCACATGGGACTTGGACTTCTGTTGCTTGAATCCTGGACCCTTCACTTTCAGATTCGAGAAGTCCTTCTTCTTGTGGTGAGAAGCCGCCTGCTTCCCTTTGTTCTCTCTGGTGGCTTGAACCAGATTCGCCGTTGCTAGTTGCTTGGACAGGGCGTCTAACTTCTGTTGAGAGCGCATTTCGTCTTCAACATGAATCTCACTGAGGAGATTATCCAGGCTAATCTCCATCTTCTTCCTATGCATCCTTGCATAGATGTTGCTCCATCCTGGAGGAAGTTTTGCCACGATCCCTCCAACGACGAACTTGTCGACGAGGGGCATGCTATCGTCCTCCAGTTTCTGGCGCAGCTTCATGAACTCTTTCACTTGGGGCAGCATGGTCTTTTCGTCTTCAAAGACCCATTTGTGGTATTTTTCAACCATGAACGTCTTCGACCGGGCCTCGTCGTCGTCATACAGCTTCCCCACGGACTCCCAGATCTCTTTGGCAGAAGTCTTCTTTGTGTAGGACTCGGCCAGAGAGTCTTCCATGGAATTCAGGATCAGCAGCCTGCATATGCTGTTATCCTTTTTCCACTTCGTCTGCTTGCTCGTAGCAGCGGCCAGAACAGCAGCAGATCCTGTTGCTGGAACGATTGGTTCTTCCTCATCCAACACGTGATCAACATCCACGAGTTGAAGGTTCAGAGTCACCTTTCGCTTCCAGATCTGGAAGTGTTCACCGTCGAATTTCTCCAACTTGTTAAAGCCGGTATCGACAAGCGAAGCACGAGTGTTTTCCATCGAATCGTATAGCTTTGAGATTGTTAGTACCTTGACGAACAATCGATAGAAAAAACACGAATTCAGAAACAATTATAAAGACAATATTTCTGGCAACAACACCCTAAAGAAGGTGATGTTGTATTACGAGAATCTAAAAAGATTATTTCGTAATATTTCTAGAAGGCAACAGAACCGTATAACTTCTAAAGAGAAGCGACGGTATTCTCGAAGGCAACCGAACCGTGTAACTTCTAAAGAGAAGCGACGGTATTCTCGAAGGCAACAAGAGAAGATCAACAACAGTTGAGTCTCAGATTCTCGAAGGCAACAGAAAGAGGGAGGAAGAAGAAGAACGGATCTCGCTGGGGTGTAGAACACCGGCGCTCAAAGCTATACCCGCAGTACGGATAAGCTCCCAGGAACCAGCAAGTTCAGGAGAACTTCTGGAACGCTCGTAAGTCAATATTTGAGACTTGAACGGGCTTCCTGGACTTAACAGACTCCCTCAACTCTCTTCTTGGTGCATCTTTCAAAGGAGGCCAAGGGGCTCTATTTATAGAGTGGAGTTGAGACTTCACCTCTTCTCCTATCCGATGTGGGACTAAAATACCAATACTCAAAAACAGAGTTTGATATTTTAGATCATCCCACAATCAGCATAGAAGTGTGCCAGTCCACGCCTACCCCCCGAACACTCCCGTGCATGCACGAGACATCCTGGAGTCCGTGTCCGAGTCCGAGTCCGCACAACAAAAATTAACTTTCATCCTTGTTGGATTTAATCCTTTTTCCTTCTAGAAAAATACTTCCACATGGCACAAGCTTGTGTCCCACTACACCTCATGTGCACACCTCAACACAAGCAATGCATTATATTGAGATACTCACCATTTGGTGTAGCCGATGTGGGACTATCTTTTCTAGTCCAAAGGCAAAAACACCAACAATAGTTTTAGATCCAAGTTTATCCTTAGTTCTTATCCAATCACATCAAGAACCTCTAATATTAATAGTGGTCCATATAACTCTTAAAGATGATTAATTAAGAAATAAAACTTCACCTCTTCCACGTATAAAATATATCACATTTTCAATATATTTTTTTTCTCTCTGATTGTTTGTGATGTCCGGCATAACGTACGGAACTTTCTGGACGCTGTGTTGCATGCCATTTGGGCCAGTACTGTCCCCAATTTTCACCCATCCACCCACCCACATCTCTTCCGCATTCGATCCTGAGACCGTCCGCCTAGCTCCAATGAGGCTATACCTCTCCTCATTGACTACAAGAGCCAACTAAGTTCATCCGTAATATCAGTGGTATCAAAACTCTGACGAACTACTGAAGGAGACATACAACCTGAGACGGCACACTAATCACCTCGATGATCTGAAGGAGATGTACGACGTCGTAAGGTGGCACTTTGAGCACACTAATGATCCAAATGATGCGTATAATATACGCTATGCTCTAAACAACGGGCAATACAGTCCACAAGGTGTGTTGAGAAAAAGATTATAACATTCGAAGAAGGATATCATGAAGACGAACAATGACGCATTCCAACCACAACTCTCAATATTCCATGACAATAATTTTGTTCATTGAAAAACTCAAATGTGGGTGTTGTTCAAATCACAGGAGTTATGGGACGTCATAGAGAACAATTACACAAACGTAATCAACATGCCACATAATGCGCTCTGTCAAGCATAAAAGGATTGCATACGTGAGTTGCCGAAGGACATAAAATCATTGTTCTATATCTACCTTATAATAGAGGGTTCCTCGGTCGAGTAAATCATGAAGACAACAACTTCTAAGGATGCATAAGATCTCGTAGAGAAGAGTTACAAAGGCTCATAACGTGTAAGGCGATTTGTCTTCACACATTAAGGTGAATTCGATGACTTGTTAGGAGGCTTGCCTCACTATATCAGTATTTTTATACAAATACATGTGTGTTATTTTGTATTTGATTTCCTTGGATACTATATCTTGATGACTAGCTCGTATATAGAGATATCTTTATTTTTGGGATTTTGTGTTGCAATTAATATTTGGATATTCGCAAGGCGATTCTTGACCATTGATATTGTGCCATGATGACAATACTTGATTTATGACATTGAGGGATTTAGACTTTTTGAGATTGTTTTTTTTCATTTTACATGAGTCGAGGACCGCACAAGCCATTTTATCATATACTTCAATTTTCAAAGCTATTAATGGCTGATACAACAAATAATGGTTTTATTGGATTTCTAGAGTAACGATTTAACTTGTAGACTACCCGAGACTCGTAGAGAGCAATGGCATGGCCATAGACCCGTCATAGGATCCGAGATAACACCGATACAAAGAAATAATGGATAAACCTAGGTTTCCTAACTGAGTAGTACACTGACAATATACTAGTCCGAGTTGTTTTGGTCAAGATAGCAACTTCATCCATTATGAGCCGTTGGATCTTAATCCAACGGTCACAATTTGTTTTGAAGGTTATATATAACCTTTCAATCTCATTCACTATTAGTTCTTCTCCTTTCCCTTTCTACTCACTATGAGTTCCCAACAGTCGAGAGAGCATGGAGTGGACTTTCAAGTTGATTTGGTGGTAGACACGTGTATCGCATCTAGGATCCGCATTCGATTGTATACCCGCATGCAAGCGCACTGCTCTCTAGTAATGGAAATTGTGTGGTTTTTAGATTTACTTTAGATTTCTTGCATGCAGTGTTCAATTGCTAGTTCTTATTATATTAGAATTCTTGACAAAACTTGATTCAACCTAGTTCTTGTCGTTTATGTGTTTTTATTGGTTTTGATTAAAATCTAGTCCAATACATGTTCATGTTGCCTTATCTTGTTAGTTCATGATTGTTCCTGAAACATACATGATTGTTCCTAAAACATAGTTATCACATTGGGTTAGCCTCATTATAACAACAAACTGATATGACTAGTCGTCTAGTGCTAGTGGTAGGACATCGATATCATGATTGATTTATTTTACGAGCATGAACGATTCTTAGACCGTATTGGTTTCTCTCGATGGCTCGTCGTAGGCACTCCAAGTTATAGTAATCCAACAATACGGGTTGCTAGCATTATTCATGAAATTGATTGTGATTGATAAATTACTATTGAGTCTTATATTACACTGAGGGGAATGTCATATAGGTTGAATTCTTTAGATGCCCACGCCAGGAATTCAAATTAAACGGCAGAAACTAATAACTAAATTATTCACCTGGTGCATTGGGTTGGGAGGATTTTGAATTTTATGTTGTCCTACTGGCTAGGGCTATTTCTAGTGTAGTTATGGAGCTCTCTGTCCGAGGGAAACATTTTCAGCTCACTGTACCATGTTTATTTCTTTTGAGTACATTGCAAATTCCTGGTCAGTCTGGATAGTCTGTAGTATATGTTACTTCAAAACCCCACTTACATTTGTTATTAATCAGAAATTTGATAACCCTAATTAGTTAATAGCAAGCTATATGACGTGATTGGTCGTGATTACCAGATGATTAGTTTATTTTCATGCATATAATCTGACCTAGAGATGTCGATCGTCAATGACCGATTTCCAGCTCCTTATTCTTACTTGTTGTAGGAGTTGGCTACTGCTCTTGTGTTGGCCTACGAATCTTCGTTTAGTCCTTTATTTTTATTTTTTTCCCGATTTTACTGTTGTTTTCTTGCATGCTGATTTTGGCTTACCTTAGTATTTTTTTATTGTACTTGCTATTTTGGGTTGACCCTTGTATGGCTATATCTCATTGAGGAGCCAGAGGATCTTTTTAATCTCCCACTCGATGGTTCACATCTGGAGGGCTGCTTCCTGAATACTTGAGTGTATTTTTGTTTCCTTCACCCATCTAGTATTATGTATATTTTTTCGGGCATTTAGCAATCGAGCATGTGCATCTAGTTTGTGACTATGTATGATTGTACACTCTTACTAATATTCTATTTTGTGTTAATCACTTTTTGATATTCTATACGATATAAGTTGGAGATGTCTTATTGTTATTTGGGAAAATTTATGAAATGCCCAAAAATTTAAAAAGTTTTATGAAAACTCACCCCAAAATAAACTTTCATCGCGTGCCCAGCATTAACTTAAAAATATGTAAAAGGGCACGGCATGACCCTTTTGCCCTTCTAATTTATTAAGAATATCAACAAACCCAGCAACTCTTCAGAAAACGGTTCGATTCCAGAAGATACAAAACCAAGAGACTCTTCAAAAAAGTGTTTCTATCGCTCCCTCCTCTTCCATACTCTGTTCGCTTGCGATTTTAGGTCATCTCCTCCAAAAATCTTAGAAATTTCTTACAAAAAATCGCCAGCGAATCTCCATCACAATGTCGCAATCATCAGCAATGGATGTAAACCGAGTTAGAGAAGAAGGAGAAGAAGTAGTTGTTGGAAAACAAGAGAAAGGAGGGAAGAAATTTAAGAAGGTTGCTCGTAGACGAAATGCTCCAAAAGAAAAAGAAGTGCAAGAAGCAGTAGAAGAACAAGAAGTAGCAGGGGGAGAAGAAGAAGATCAAGAAGAAGGGAAGAAAAAAGGTAAAACTTTGAGTAAGGTTGCTCGTAGACAAAATGCTCCAAAAGAAAAAGAAGTGCAAGAAGCAGTAGAAGAACAAGAACACGGAGAACAACAAGAACAAGAAGTAGCAGGGGGAGAAGAAGAAGATCAAGAAGAAGGAAGAAAAAAGGTAAAATTTTGAGTCTTGTTCATTCTCCCGTTTATATTGACGCGGTAAATGAAAATGATCATTCTCCGTCTATAAAATACACGAGGATGCCCTTTCTGTGTCATTTGAACTAGAAATGCTATTATCCGTCTATTTTAAAACGGAGAATGGCATTCTCGTGTTAATACAAAACGGAGAATGGCATTTTCTGTATTTTTGACCTATAGAATGAACATTCTCCGTCTTACTGACGCGGAGAATGTCATTCTCTCCGGGTCAAAATAGACGGAGAATGGCATTCTCCCTCGCATTAACCTAGAGAAATGAACATTCTCCGGGTCAAAATAGACGGAGAATGCCATTCTCTTTGTATTTTGACCTAGAGAATGAGCATTCTCCGTCTTACTGACATGGAGAATGTCATTCTCCGTTTTAAAACACGCGGAGAATGCCATTTTCCCTTGTATGTTGACCTAGATGATCATTCCCCGTGTTAATACAAAACGGAGAACGCCATTCTCCGTCTATTTTGACACAGAGAACTCCATTCTCCGTGTCAAAATACAAGGAGAATGACATTCTCCGTCTATTTTGACACGGAGAATGACGTTCTCTCTGTATTTTGATCTAAAGACGAGCATTCTCCGTCTATTTTGAAATGGAGAATGGCATTCTCCGTATTAAAATACAAGGGAGAATGGCGTTCTCCCTTGTATTTTGACCTAAGAACGAGCATTCCTCGTGTTAATACAAACGGAGAATGGCATTTTCTGTGTTTTTGACATATAGAATGAACATTCTCCGTCCTTACTGACGCGGAGAATGTCATTCTCCGGGTCAAAATAGACGGAGAATGGCATTCTCCCTCGCATTAACCTAGAGAAATGAACATTCTCGGGTCAAAATAGACGAATAATGCCATTCTCTTTGTATTTTGACTAGAGAATGAGCATTCATTCTTCTCTTCTGACGTCTTACGACACGGAGAATGTCATTCTCCGTTTTAAAACACCGCGGAGAATGCCATTTTCCTTTGTATGTTGACCTAGAGATGATCATTCCCGTGTTAATACAAAACGGAGAACGCCATTCTCCGTCTATTTTGACACAGAGAACTCCATTCTCCGTGTCAAAATACAAGGAGAATGACATTCTCCGTCTATTTGACACGGAGAATGACGTTCTCTCTTGTATTTTATCTAAAGAACGAGCATTCTCCGTCTAATATGAGACGGAGAATATCATTCCGTTTCAAAATACGGAGAATGCGTTCTCCTTGTATTTTGACCTAGAGAATGTCATTTTCCGTCTTACTGACGCGGAGAATGGCATTCTCCGTTTTAAAATACAAGGAGAATGGCGTTCTCCTTTGTATTTTGACCTAAAGAACGAGCATTCTCCGTGTTATACAAAACGGAGAATGGCATTTTCTGTGTTTTTTGACCTATAGAATGAACATTCTCCGTCTTACTGACGCGGAGAATGTCATTCTCCGGGTCAAAATAGACGGAGAATGGCATTCTCCCTCGTTAACCTAGAGAAATGAACATTCTTCCGGGTCAAAATAGAAATGCCATTCTCTTTGTATTTTGACCTAGAGAATGAGCATTCTCTCTCTTACTGACACGGAGAATGTCATTCTCCGTTTTAAAACACGCGAGAATGCCATTTTCCCTGTATGTTGACCTAGATGATCATTCCCGTGTTAATACAAAACGGAGAACGCCATTCTCCGTTTTAATACAAAACGGAAATGACATTATCCGTCTATTTTGACACGGAGAATGGCATTCTCCGTGTTAATACAAAACGGAGAATGCCATTCTCCGTCTATTTTGACACGGAGAATTACATTCTCCGTCTCATATAAACGGAGAATGGCTTTCTCCTTATTATATAAAGAAGAATGTTGACGTAAACCTAATTGTTGTTTTTTTAGGAAAAAAACTGTCAGGACAAAGAAAAAGACTTTTCCGTGCAACATTCACCCCAATACTCTCTCTTATGGATGAGGTGAAGGAAAAGTTCGGCCATTTGCCTGAAGCAGTTGTTGAAAGCTTGAAGAATGTTGGATTCTACAATTTCGTAGATGTATTCTACAGATCCAAGGTGAAAAGATAGAACTATCTAAAGTCACACAAGGTCTGGAGAACTTGATGGGGACTTATTTGGAAGAAGATGGCATTGGATATTTTCAATTGAGCAGCAGTGTCAAGTAGCACCAACTGCTGATGAGATGGCAACCATTTTTGGTCTGCCAATGAATGATGACAATGAAGTTGATGAGAAGTATTTAAAGATCATCACTGAAAAACAGAAGACCCCCACACAGACTCATTCAGCATGTGTACACAACACTTCAAAAGACTGCTGACAAATTCCAAGGGAAAAAATGCTGAAGTATCAAACGCAGAAGTTAAGAAAAGGATCTTAGAGCTGTTGGGGCAGAAATGCAAGTCCTGATGAATTGGCCAAGTTAATAGTATTCAACTTGTGCCAAACAGCATTCTTCACCAGAATGGGTGGGTCGAACTTGCCGTACAAGTTCTTCGCTCTGGTGGAGAGCACAATGTTATAAAAGCATCTGTTGGCCACGGATAATTCTGGGGTACGTCATGGACAGCATAAAGAGGGCTGTTACAAAAGATGAAGATGGTGATGTTGAGATATTGTACAAGAAGATTGAAGGTTGTACGATATACTTCTTGTATTGGTTTGCAGAGCACAGTCAACTGATAGAGAGGAGTGCAAACCAACAATTGCATCTCCGAGATTCGATACATGGGATGGGAATAGAATCTCGATCTTCTTCAAAAATGAATATCAAGGTGCTCAAATGAATTCGGATTTGATATTCAAAGATCTTGTTGCATTGAATGTTGAAGAAGTAGAAGTCCCAGTAGAGCAGCACTGTATAGAAGATGTAGATAATTCTGTTGATCAAGAAGAACAACAAAATGAAGCCCAAGCACCAGCAACAAATACAGCTGATAATGTAGATATGTTGCGTGTCTTGCATGAGAAATATCAGTTATCGCTGAGAATGAGCAACTCCAAGAAAGAGCCCAGCACTAGAGGCAGATGTAGCCCAACAACGTGCTGTGGGGCTCGTTACTGATGGCTTGGAAAAGGAGTTAGACTCTTTAAGGAACGAGAAATCGCTCCTTATTGATAATGAGAAACTCCGTAAGAGAGTTGAAGAACTGGAGGCACAGGGGTCGGAACAGGAACTAGACTCCCTGAGAAAGCAGAAATCTGAGCTTACTGCTGATAATGAGAAGCTTCGTCAACGTGTTGAAGAGCTACTTCTAAAGGTAAAATTTTCTATTTTTTGTCTATTTTAATGTAATTATCTGTATCTAACAAGGAGAATGACCATTCTCCGTGTCAAAGTACAAGGAGAATGACGTTTTCTGTGTGTTTTGACCTAGAAAATGCATTCTCCGTGTGTTTCTAACATGGAGAATGTCATTCTCCGTGTTAAAACACACTTAGAATGACATTCTCCGTGTATTTTAATACGGAGAATGACATTCTCCCGCTAGTATTTTAACACAGAATGACATTTTCTGTATTTTGACATAGAAATGGATCCATTCTCCGCGTTTAGCTTAACACGGAGAATGACATTCCTCCGTCTGTCATTTTGGACGCGGAGAATTACATTCTCCGTCTTTTTTGACACGGAATGACATTCTCCGTCTGTTTTGACGCGGAGAATGACTTTCTCCGTCTATTTTGACACGGAAAGACATCTCCGTCTATTTTGACCCGGAGAATGACCTTTCTCCTTGTAAGTCTAACAGAGAATGGTCATTCTCTCCGTTAATTTTGACACGGAGAATGACATTCTCCGGATTAAAGTAACGGTAATATATTTTTCATTGTTTTAAAAAAGAAGATTATATAATATTGACATCATACCTCTTGTTGTTGTTTGTTTTTTTATATCATGAAAATGACAGAGGATCTCAAAAAGAGAATGAAAAGCTCAAATGATCAACAAACTTCTAGAGGAAGTTGCATCGTTGAAATGACACGAATCAAACAGAAGAATGATACAATTGTTAACCTCGAAGCAATGGCTAAAGCATTGCAAAGTGGGGAGACTACTCAAGCATTCCCCAAAAGCATTACACAAAGAGCAAGAGAACCTGCTGGGACTAAAAAACATCAAATGCTGCAGCGGATGATGATTTTACTACATTGGAAAAGAAGAAAACATCTGATGCTACAACAAGTAAGAAGGCATCTCCTGGTCGAAATAAAAGCTCCTTCCAGTCCCAGTAAAGTAGCTCCTGGTGGGAAAAAAGCTCCT
>JANAVB010024107.1:0-23262 GCA_029216955.1 Iris pallida
TCCTTTAACCTAGAGACACCGAGTTTAATATCTTAAGCTCCTATTTGGTTAGAAGCAATATTATTGAAGTGATGGGGAAAAGATAAAGCAGCTAGCTAGAGGCTGCCACTGAGGGGGACTTGAGCATGGCAAAAGCTTTTGAACGCTCGTCGACCAATGCTTATTGGGCAAGCTGTTTCTCCAACAACTAAGAAAGAACTGTTAGAAACTTATATATGCCAAGAAAAAATATAGTATTATTACTTTGGTGCTTAAATAAGGTACAAAACCTAAATCAAGGCAACATATACGTCTAGGGGTGAACGTTCGGTTTATTCGGTTTCAATCGAACCAAAATAGTCAAAACCGAATAAACCGAAATTCTAGAAATCCGAAACCGAAACCGAACCGAATTAGCCAAAAACTGAAACCGAACGCAATTCGGTTTATTCGGTTGGAATATTTCTATTGTTTAATGGGTCGGGCCCAAAGTTGGAATCGTGGTTAAATTATATTTAAAATGGTAATTTTTATACACACATTTGTTGTATTTCAAAGTTGTGCACAAGCTGGATTAGTTGTTAAATTGTTGAGCTTCGAAACATATACATAAAATTGTTGTTTTCAAAGTATACAAATTTTAATCACAAAATATGCATAAAATTGAGAATATTTACATAATTGCGTAAGTCTTATTCACTTTTCGGTTTTGGACCGAAACCGAAAACCAAAACCGAATAATTTTTTTTAGTATTTTCAAAACCGAAACCGAATCGGTTTTTTAAAAAACTTAACCGAATCTCTTATTTGGTTCGGTTAGGTTCGGTTTTCGGTCTAAAACTGAATAATGCTCTCAATTACACTAGTGAGCTCAAACCAACAACATATGATCTTAGAATTCAGATACACAATTTATTTAGGTTATTTTTAGGGGCACCTCATTTTCTACTAGGGGACAACCCAAAAATTATTTGAAAAATTTACAAGTTTGCCATTGGGTTTTTTTACTAGGGGGGCAGCCCAAAAAAAGCTATAAAACCCAATTTCATTTTATTTCATCTCTCTTTCTTCTTTTCCTACTTCTCTTCCTCCACTTCTTTTTTTTCTTCTACTCATATAAACCTATATCTAACCTAACCTAGGTGAAATTGTCCCCCAACCAAAATCGTTGAAGATTTTTGGTAGAATACAGTGTCAATCACTTCTCTCATTTATTTGTAAGTCGTCGAATTTATTTTTGTGTAATATTTTAAGTTTTAACCTAAATTTTACATATAAAAGTGGATTTTTTTGTTTAATGTATAAAGAAATAGACAATGGATCAACCCGGACCATCAAATGCTGGATATTATCCTCCCAACACATCCGAAGAACACTTTGACGCATCGGAAATCATCATGGTAACTACATTTGAACTTTACGTAGAGTGGAAAATTGAACTTCGACACAGAGGACTGCCACAGATTGGGCAGTCCCTCACATATATAGGACTGCCAAAGATGTGGCAGTCCTGTATATGTGAAGGACTGCCACATTTGTGGCAGTCCAATGTATGTGAGGGACTGCCCAATCTGTTGCAGTCCTCTGTAGGAATGTGTGTTAATGTACATATGTATATATTTATAAGTGTTGTCTTAAAGGTTGATGGAATTTCACTTGTAGCCTATAGGTTTAATGCCTTCTAAGTTATTTGTATATCACACCAATATGTGATTTTCCTTTTAGTACTATCTAACTAGTTAATCCAGATTTATATATATATAACCCAAATATGAACATTGATCCAAATGGACAATGTTACTTTGAAGTGTTGTCTTAAAGGTTGATGGAATTTCACTTGTAGCCTATAGGTCACATCGGTGACCACTTCGTCATACTGAAGATGATCGGTCATTCTCCGATTCCTCCACCTTCAACAGTTTGGTACAAAAGAGCACCGGTCGAAGCCAGAGCTTGGACCACACCTTTCGATCATCAAATCGACCATTGTAAGAAGCTGTTGAAGTTTGAGGAGCCAAGAGACTTACCTGCAGACCACTGTGACGTCGAAATCGACTGAGTATCAATGTGTTATATGGAGGACCACTTTTGTATACTTTTTGGCATTTTGGTTATAGAGTACCACTTTTGTATACATTAAACTATGAAATATGAAGTCCAATATATGTTTCTTAATTTTATCCAGGTGTTATATGTCTTCTATCTGGGTGTTATACATGTGTGTTTTGTGTGTTATACATGTGTGTTTTGAGTGTTATATATGTGTGTTTTGTGTGTTTTTGGGTGTAAAAAATGAAGTCCAATATATGTTTCCTCTACTTTAGCTAGGACTGCCACACACAGGGCAGTCCTTCACAAGTGTAGGACTGCCCAGTGTGTGGCAGTCCAACTTGAAATGTGCTGTGATCAAATCACAGAACATTCCAAGTAGGACTGCCACACACAGGGCAGTCCTACACTTGTGTAGGACTGCCCTGTGTGTGGCAGTCCTACTTGGAATGTTCTGTGATTTGATCACAGCACATTTCAAGTGTAGGACTGCCCTGTGTGTGGCAGTCCTACTTGGAATGTTCTGTGATTTGATCACAGCACATTTCAAGTTGGACTGCCACACACTGGACAGTCCTACACTTGTGAAGGACTGCCCTGTGTGTGGCAGTCCTACTTGGAATGTTCTGTGATTTGATCACAGCACATTTCAAGTTGGACTGCCACACACTGGGCAGTCCTACACTTGTGAAGGACTGCCCTGTGTGTGGCAGTTCAACTTGAAATGTTCTGTGATTTGATCACAGCACATTTTAGGACTGCCCTGTATGTGGCAGTCCAACTTGGAATGTTCTGTGATTTGATCACAGCACATTTTAGATAGGACTGCCACACACAGGGCAGTCCTACACTTGTGTAGGACTGCCACACACAGGGTGTAGGACTGCCCTGTATGTGGCAGTCCAACTTGGAATGTTCACACAAATAGTGCCAACACATATCACATATCACATATCCAACATATCACATATTCACACAAATAGTGCCAACACATATCACATATCCAGCCAACACATATCACATATCCAGTATATCACAAATCCACACAAATAGTGCCAACACATATCACATATCCAACATATCACATATTCACACAAATAGTACCAACACATATCACATATCCAACACATATCCAGCCAACACATATCACATATCCAGCATATCACAAATCCACACAAATAGTGCCAACACATATCACATATCCAACACATATCACATATCCAACATATCACATATCTAACAGAAGTATATCAACATATCCAACACACATCCAAAATAGTTTACAAGACGGACACAAGTATTCAACATCATACAGCCAGACGTTAGACAATCATATCACATATCATGGCGGGCCTTCGAACGAGACTCCGCATTACGCATGAATGGGAACTCAACCTCGTCGTCGATGCGCTCAAGCTCGTTGGCGACCAAGGTACTAGTGTCGACCAAGACACTAGTGTCACTTTGGCAAGCGCTCCGAAGTGTCTTGGCCAGTTCCTTCGTCCTTCTAGACTGTAAATGAAAGTATAATTGAATTTAGTATACAAACATGAAACACTCGAACTAACTACTAATGCAGAACTCACCATCTTCACCAATGAAGCGTACAAGATATTTTTGGAAGGAAGATTTCCAACAGCTACTACGGCCGAGGGACCCGGGTTTGTAGGGTTCAACAACTTGGGATGTCCGACCCGCCGGAAGTACGACATGTAGTCCTTGCTGCAGTCGGCCATCTGGGTGGCCGGTTGGCTCTCATCTTCCCGAAGCAGGTGCCTTTGCCACTCGGAGTAGAAGTCGGTCACCCAGTCGAAACACGCCGGTTTGTAGTTCAATGGTTGGGTCCCGCGGGGAGGTTCCAACATCTGTAGTGTGCGCTTCGGCACACTTTGCACGAAGCCGAACTGCCGAAGTACACGATCAGGCATGTACGGCTCCTTGATATCATAGCATGTGATCATGCCATGAAATAAAAAAACTGGTTGGATGGCACGACTCCCCTCGCGCAAATCCCGGTATGGATCCCAAAATATCTGTAGGAAAACAGTTAACAGCAAAAAAAAACTTAACATGAAAAATTAAGGTTAGTCCCAATTTATTACCTCTTCCGGTACCAAATTGTCAAGTACTTCACGAATGGAAGCCAGGATTTGCCAATCTTTGGTTTCCACCTGGGCCGGCCTCCATCGAGCCACTCTAGGAAGTTGTTCAAAATAGATTGGGTTCTGGTCACCCCGCCTGAGCATCGGAAAGTGCTCGTATATCCATGCCTATTCAATTACTAAGTTAATAGTCACAAAATATAAACAACAAAATGAAGTATACGAGATTAAATCGTTGAAAGTTTTCTTACATGTAGCAGAGTCTGGCATCCAGCAATTGTCTTAGTCCCGACACGGGATGCGATGCCGAGTTCGCGGTAAAGATAGGCGAGAATACCGCTACCCCACGATATATCGATGAAGTCATCCACGGACAATAAATTGAGCATGTACCTCGCATGTATCGAGGTTCCAGACTTGTCCGAAATGTCCACCGTTCCAAGGACGAACAGCATGTAAGCACAGGCCATCGCGTCGACCAACTCAAAATCATCCTCATCCAATTCCATATTCCTGAAGTGCTCCACCAGAAATGAAAGAGGAATTCCATATGATTTCTTGAAGCCCGGGAGAGTGGTAAAACTAGTTTCCTCAAGTCCAAGGTTACTTGAGACAAACTTGACGATCTTTGAGTACCATTTTGTCGATTTTTCATCTCTGTAATGTTCTTTGGTCATGACGCGACCGGTAACTGGTAGCTCTAGTATCTGGTACACGTCGTCAAGTGTAATGGTTATCTCCCCGCATGGGAGATGAAACGTATTGGTCTCCGGGTGCCATCTCTCCACAAAGGCGGATATCAGGGCACTATCCATTGTCCTATAGGCATAATCAGCCAAATTATGTAAACCGCTCGGTACGATTTTCTCCTGGACGGCCTCCGGTAAGCTTCTAAACGGCCAAGACACGGTTTTCTTCCCGTGACTCACAGCCCTAAGCATACGATATGTCCTCTGTATATCAAACAACATATAAAAACATAAAACATATGAAATACATATAGATATCATATACTGAACTGCTAGCTTACAAAAGTAATGCACATACCGGGTCCTTCCATATTGCATATGCAATATGGTTCTCAAAAGAAGCCAACATTGAGCAACCTGGAGGCCGGACAGGCGGCTCAGAAGGACCGGCCTCTTCAGAAGGACCGACCTCCTCTTGACGTGGTGGTAGGAGTTGGCTAAGTGGCACGTCGTCGTCATCACTGGAAGGAGAAGGAGTACGAGCTCGTTGCTTCGACCGAGCTTGTGCAACCGGTGGGGGTCTCCGTGTCCCAGCCCGACCTTGGCCCTCCGGTTCGGAAATTGTTATCGGGCGCTCAAGAGGACGTTCGGCGCGTTCCTTCCGCTTTGATGCGGTGGGACGTATTCTTTTTGGTGCGTCCGGAGGACTGTCACCCCTATAGAACAATAGATTGTGCGACCGTACAATTAATAACTAATGCAGACTAAATAGATCTGTTACCCCCTAATTTGTGCGACTGTTACCCCCTATTCTTACCCCCAGAACTGAGTCCATTAGGACTGCCAAGGTTGTGGCAGTCCTCATGTACACAAGGACTGCCAAAGGCCTGGCAGTCCTCTATTAACAGAGGACTGCCAGGACTGTGGCAGTCCTTGTGTACATGAGGACTGCCACAACCTTGGCAGTCCTACTGTACTCGGCCAACAGAAACGACTCGCTAGTTTGTCGTTTTCTAGGGTTAGGATTTGAAGAGATATTGTGGGTTTGTCGTGTTCGAAAATGCCATTTATAAACCCTAAATACATTATAAACCTAAATTATCAAAAAAATTTAGACAATTAAAACTATTCTAGGGTTTCAAAAAAAAATTTAGAAAATTATAGAACGAAATTAGGGAAAAACGTACCTAGCATCCGATGTCTTCGACTTGCGTGTCATCTCGTCGAACGTGGGAGAGTTCGTGAAAGAAAATGGGTGGAGGAATGGTGGAGGAGAAATTTGTAGGGTTTAGGGAGATGAGAGAGCTCTTCTCTTTTTCTTCTTTTGGAGGAGAGAGAGAGGAAATGATGAAATGAGATGAAAAAATGAGTTTGGGGGGTTGGGCTGCCCCCTAGTAAAATTTGGGCTGCCCCCTAGTAAAAGTTCCACCCAATGGGCTGTCCCCTAAGTAAGGGCTGCCACCTAGTAGAAATGGGGGTGCCCCTAAAAAAACCTTTATTTATAATGGACAAAACTATATATAAGCACACCAACACTCGACATCCAACAAGCATGGCTGAGTCAATTTTATATTCCTAACTAGGGGTGAGCATTATTCGGTTTTGGACTGAAAATCGAACCGGATAAGAGATTCGGTTCGATTTTGGTTTTGAAAATACGAAATCTCTTGTTCGGTTTTGGGCTAAGCACTTAAAAACCGTTATATATCGGTTATATAACCGATATATAACGGTATCAGTCCGACACCGATTTTTTTGAGAAAAAATCGATAAAATATCGGTACCGATATTATCGGCCGATATGATCGATATATCAGTTTTGAAAAAAATCGATATATAACGGTTAGGTTTTTTTAAGACCAAAAGTCGGGGAGAGAGAAGTACAAGGTCACGAGGTGTTATAGATTCACTCTTCACTTGTTCACGATGATGAATATATGGAGGATGAGGAAGATGAAGATGAACAAACTATGGAAGAAGGTGGAGAAGATGGTGATGGTGAAAACGAAAAAAATGAAGTTGAAGTTGAGGCTAATGAAGATTATTAGATGTTGAAACTTGAAAGTTGAATTGTAATCTTTTTTGTTTTCATCTTAGTTGAACCGTTTTGAAGTGGTACTTTTTATATTGTAATGTTGGTTTGGGCATGAACCTTTTAGTTTTAATGCTTTAAGAAACTCTTCTTGCATATTTTATAATAGATAACTATTAACTATGTTGTTCATATATAAAAATTGTGTTAAAAATGCAAACCGATATTTATCGTTATAAATCCGATATATCAATAACTCTACTGGACCGTTATCATGAAAAAACTGTTTTTAACTGCATAGGTTTTGGGTTTCGGTCCATAACCGAAAACCGAATAAGACTTATGCAATTATGTAAATTCCTTCAATTCTTTGCATATTTTATGATTAAAATTTTCTTTATTTTGAAAACAACAATGCTATGTATGTGTTTTGAAGCCCAACTTTGGTAATTTAACAACTAGTCTAACTTTGAGCTCAAATTTGGAACATATCAAATGTGTGTATAAAAATTACAATTTTTAATATAATTTAACCACAGGTCCAATTTTGGATATGGTCCATTAAACAATAGAAATAGCCCAACCAAACAAACCGACTAAACCTAATCGATTATATCGGTTCGGTTTCCGTTATGGCTAATTTTGGTTTGGTTAAACCGAACGCTCACCCCTACTCCTAAGGCACTCAAAATGAGCGGTTTTATTTACTCGTGTAAGCATGAATACCTCAAAAGTTAAAGAGTGGCAGCTAAACTAAATGCACCAACATGTCTCCACACGACCTTTATCTATATGTAGAGAGAGGTGTTTGAAGCATTAAGAACTCAACAGGATGTTGTGGACGTCATGATGCTTCGCAACTCAGAATCCAGATTTATATAATTTTTATGCTTGGTTTTGGATGAAGATTCAAGAGTACCATAAAATCAACCAATTCCAAATATATCGAGGTTTCATCAAATTCCGAAATGGCAACTGATGCAGATGTCAATTGAAATTCAGAGATGTCTTTTGTGTGTATAGTGTTTCTCCCTGATTAGATTGTTGCACTTCTATTAGAGGTAAAGCAATAATCTAAGAGTTCACAAGGAAAACTGCCTGAAATGAGTATTCTAATGCAAATGAGAGTAGGCCATTTTAGCTACTACAGATAAGATTTGTGGACCTCATGATGCTTCGCAACTCAGAATCCAGAATTGTATAATTTTTATGGTTGGTTTTGGATGAAGATTCCCGATTACCATAAAATCGACCAATTATGAATATATTGAGGTTTCATCAAGTTCCCCAATGGCTGTAACTGATGCGAATTTCAATTGAAATTCAGAGATGACAATTGTGTGCATAGCATTTCTCCCTGATTAGATTGTTCAACATTTATTAGACGTAAAGCAATAATCTAAGAGTTCACATGGAAAACTGCCTGAAATGAGTATGTTAATGCAAATGAGAGTAGGCCATTTTAGCTACTACAGATAAAGAGTAGGCGACTGGAATTAGAATAAGAGTAGGAGACTGGAATTGTGGTACTTGGAATTCTGCAATCGTACCTATTTAACTATTAATTCTGTCGTTAGAAATGGAGCGGCCAAGTGGACTTTGGAAAGGGCCTTGCATGTATGGGGATCGCTTATTTTAGTTCTATACTTGACAATCAACTAGTGTGATATACTTCCACACTTATTCTTCTCTTGGAAGATGCTGAATGCTATTTTTGTATCTCTTGTGAGTCTGTGACTGCTTTGACGTGTCATCTTCAGATCCAAGAGTGCAGACATGACTTGTATATTATGCCATTTCAAGGTTTCAGAATCAAGGAATACTTACCTTTTAGAAATTCTGATATAATTACTCGCATTGATTTGCGGAATTACTCACATTGATTCGATGTCTTGTCCAATTTGGTCACAAGACTCGGAACAAAGAATGATTACAACAATTGGCTGTAATTTGAAATAGGCAACTTGGGCCAAACTTTGAGAATATTAGTGGATGTGGTCTGTTGACCTCATAAGCCGCAGGATAGTAAATGCCTTTATAGGAAAATCTGATATAGGGTGGCGTTCAATGATGAAAGTATATTTCGGTTATGCATAGTCCTTTCCAGAATGAACTGCCATTGAGATTGGCCTATACTAATTAATACATAATAAAAAGACGTAATCTTAGTATGGATGTGGTCACAAGACTCGCAACAAAGAATGATTACAACAATCGGCTCTAATCTGAAATAGGCAACTTGGGCCAAACTTTGAGAATATTAGTGGATGTGGTCTGTTGACCTCATAAGCCGCAAGATAGCAAATGCCTTTCTAGGAAAATCTTATATAGGGTGGCGTTCAATGTTGAAAGTATATTTCGGTTATGCATAGTCCTTTCCAGAATGAACTGCCCTTGAGATTGGCCTATACTAATCTATACTACAATATAATGAGAAAAGTAGGCTCCACTGTGAAAGTTTTTTTCTTCCAAAAATACCCTCATATATGTTTACTTATTAAAATTGTTTATTAAATTTAATGTGGGCAGTTATGCAACTATATAATAAGAAAAGTAGGCTTCATTGTGGAAGTTTTTTCCCTCCAAAATACCCTCATATATGTTTACTTATTAAAATTGTTTATTAAATTTAATATGGGCAGTTATGTAATTACCTATAGAAGAAGAAAAAATAAAAAAATTTGTTATTTGTTTTTTCTAAGTATTTTAAAATACGTGCAATGCACGTGCCTATATCCTAGTTAATATGTAATGAAAAGACCTAATCTTAGTATGGATGTGGGGAATAACAAAGGCACAATGCAATAATTTTATTCAAGTACTGTCTCAATTTCTATAAGAATTATATGCGCCATGTTTCATTATTTTTCAATGAGGTATCCTGGTAAACCTAATCTTAGTATGGATGTAGGAATATCAAAGGCATGTTCAAGTATTGTCTCGATATTTATAAAACTATATGCGCCTTGTTTCAGTATTTTTCAAACTTTTATGCGTCATCAATGAGGGCATGAAGACGTGTAGCAAGAGTTTTCTTCATGTCAAGTGTTCTGGGCCATTTTTATGGTTTCTGCCCATTTTATTCTCATCACAAACTTTGCTTGTATGTTGAATGTGTGTGTGTGTGCAGGCTTTGCGTGATTGCTGGAAACATTTCTCCTATTGATGTTATCACACACGTTCCTATCTTGTGTGAGGAAGCTGATATTCCGTACATATATGTCTCTTCTAAAGAGGTATGAGAGCTTTATTTATTATAGTGCTCATTACAGTTTGAAGGTTGATAGCTTAGTATATGTGCCATGACCCATCCTTTGTTATGGGATACTAGAGAGAGGAGCTGATAGGGGGAATGAAATCAAGTCCTATTGATCCTAAGAAGTTGTCGGATTTGTCACGCCCCGCTCCCGTAGGAGCGATCGTCCTCGCTAAGGCGTGATGCCGCACGAGCCTAGGTTGCGCTCGTGCAAGCCGGGTTCCATAACGGCCGATTTCAGCGGCTGCGACGGGGTCGTCGCACAGAAGTCCCAAGCAGAGACATTGAATAATAGCAGCGGAATTTGAAGCAAAACACAAGTCATTGCAAAACACTCTTTTATTGATATTGAAACAAAGGTTACAATAGGACACAAGGCCAAGATTACAAGTCTCTCAAGCTCACTCAAGCTCACATTACAAGTCACTCAGCTCTATCTCATCTCTCAATACATGTCTTGAGCCAGCGGATGCTTTGGAAGGCGACGTCCATACATTATGTCCTGTATAAATCTTGAATACATGCGGTCGCACGCTTCGAATCGCCAAGGAACTACGTGCCTCGACGCATCCAAACGAGCTCCGCGCCACGAGCTTCTACCTGTGCCTACACATGAAAACTATGTGGGTGTCAGTACTCAACTGTACTGGTGGAATGAACTCCTTGTCCACCCATACAAAACCAACACGTTAATTTACTTTGTGTGTAACATAGCCCCTTTATGATTGTCTTTCTACTCTTTCCTTAGGATCGGTATTAGGACAGACGCCTTGGCCTATTTTGTGTCTCAAGACCATTTCGTGCTTGCAACGCAACATCAACTCAACAACGTTAACCTATCAAGTCGTGCTTGCCTTACAGCTTAAAATCAGAGACGCAACTACGCGATAAGACTCCATTCCCGTGCAACCGTGCTATAAGTCCTTGTTGAGGCCGTGCCTCGCAACTCAATGAGACTCTATCATATCGCCGTCTCGCGGTCCTTGCCGTCCCACGGCCCTTTGCTACTAAATCATCAACTGACCCAATCAAGACTTGTGGGTTAAGTGTCACTCGATCGACTTTGCCTTGCGGCATTTCCTGACTTAGACTCAAGACAACTCACATCCAAACTATGCAACTTATATGTCGACAACATAAGACTCGACGCCACATCTCGCGCCAAAGCACGTCGCCTACGTTGCAACCAAATCTTAGGCCCAACATTTTGTGTTCCAACTACACTTACACATTTAACTCGACTTCCTTGATATACTACACTCAATACTCGACTCAATCCAAAGGCATACACGCGGATCGCCGCCCATGCCGACTCATCTATATGAACTAGTCACTAGCGCCCAGCGCTATAATGGACTCCCTTTGAGCTTTTGATTAGACGGATGCTCCTTGCCAGCGCGAGTAGCTAGCTCCGCTGCAAGTCCTCGCTAACCCGTGCGGTCATCCAGCACAGCTACGAATGTCTTTATCGCAACGGTTCCCATGGGCCGTCTGGGTCGCCGTTCGAGAAACAGTTTATTTTACCTCGTACAAGTTGTGCAATGACCATGCAAGACTCGACTCAAACTGACGTATCACACAGTCAATCTACTTCTAGTGTTACCATCTCTTTCAGGGCTAAGTTCAATACTTCTCACATCTGAGACCTTGCCTCGACGACCCAGTCGCGAGCATTTTTCTTTCTTGCCTCGACGACCCAGTCGCGAGCATTCTTCTTTCTTGCTCTATCATTTCACTCAACTCAAGAACAACTATTGAAACACTTTCCAAACTCAATGAATCAACCGTGGTCCGTGCCTTAAAACACTAAATCCGTGCCATCGTGTCTTAAACCAACATGAAACTTTATGTGACACCACCGCTCAAGTCATACTCTATATGACGGGTCTTACGATCGTGAGACTATGTAGTTATACCCAGCCGTAGAACTCATAGGACCGTGCTTGCTACTACTCCTGATAGCTTAACATAACTTGTCTAACTTACTTTGCAACGACTTGACGAGCAAAGGCTGCGTCAAGCTTTGCGTCGTGGGAACGTGCCGTGCACGCGTTCGACTTTGAACAACCAAGTTATTTGCGGTGCCTAGACTTATGCCACAAGCCGTGCAATACAACTTAACCCGTCGGCAAGCAGAGGCTATACCACGCCTTGGGCGAAGAGACCGTACATGCTTTATGAAGCATTTATGCGGGCGACGCCTATGAATTTGGCTAACTCTTAGCTTGTGGCGAATACCAACTTTTCCTTCTCCCAAGCCACGGGACGAAGGACCGAGTATCATTTTCAAAGCACGTCGTGCACCAACTCTAAACCGACCGTTGGACCTTTCCATATTCTAACTCAGTTCGACCTGTCGGGATTATTCCCTTTAGCTATGTGGATTCGTCTCTTTTATTATCAAGCCTACTTGTGCGAGTTGAAAACATGCGATTTATTATGTGAAGGCTAAGATGAGGCGACTTCACCGAAACTACTCCACCTGAGCGAGCGGTCGTCTTGACCGAGCGATGTCTTCGAGCAGCCGTTGCAAGGCTAAGTCCGAACGCCGTCGGTGTTTCGATTCCTCCGATTGACTGAGCGGGACGGGACACTACATCATACACCACTCAGAAAAAGTTTCGTCCTCGAAACTAACTGGGTATACTTATCGACTTATCACTCGAACGCTCAACGACTCTCGCACACATTTCTCCTATGCATTTCCCAAATTCGAGCCACGCTCGTGCTACTATCAATCTTTCCTTTAATACAATTTCAAAATCCTCGACACTTTTTCATTCTTCAAGTCTCACTTGATTCAACGTATCACTTAGTTGGATCGTGCACATATTCTAGGCGTCCCTAAAATACATGTATTTCAGCCAAGCCTCGTGATAGAGAATCCACCATCACCACTCGAGTCGGATCGTGCACATATTCGGACGTCCCTGATATACATGCATGTCAACCGATACTCGCGAGTGGTGCCTCCACAAATCCTACCACTTCGCACTTGGACGTCTGCCAAACCGCTAGGCTGTCTTTCCGTCAGTATTGGAATCATAGTTCCCAAACAACAATATCAACACTGACCCCATCCTAAGGTCAAACCAAATTGATAGTACGGAGTTTTCTACCCAAGCTCGCATCACTCCGATTTTTAAACTTCGAGCATAGATTGCCTACACACATCCCAACATTTGTCGCACGGGGTCCGAGTCATTCAGCAAAGTCATCCTACGATAACTCACGTTTCAACTAATTCCTTGGCATATCAATATCACTTCGTTCATCAAGCCATTTCGCATAGTCTATCTCTTCGAACACGTTCGACATAATACGCCTATCAATCATTCTCAAATCAAGCACGCTATGACACAATTTGTTACTAATCCATAATTCACATTCCATACCCCCTAAGTCATTTATTGCCAATTCACGAAATCGATCACAAGGTCATCTGACTTAACAATACGTTGTGTCCCGATCTCACGCGAGTCAGTTTATCCACGGTGGACATGAATCACCATGCTCTCTCTCCGCGGGATAATTATCCTCATCGGGATGTAACTCTTGTTCAAGTCTAGACTAATTCATTCTCGATGCGCGGATTGGACCTACTCAATCCTCAAGTTTATTTCATTCATCAATCGCAAGTCCTAACATCCTCAAATTTTCCTTCGCATCAAACCGACAAGTCGAGACAATCAAAGTTGTCGTATCCTGATTTTCCGAGTTCGATCATTCCCGCGACATGAATCACCATGTTATTGCTCACGCGGAACGATCGTCCCAAATCAGACGCAATGCATGTGCGAGGCTAGAGTTGCGCTCGCGCAAGACAAGATCGTCGACGTTGTGGTTATCAACGTAACCATCAAGACAATATCACTTTCATCCAACATTCGTCTCAATCAAAATCCTAAGTACTGCATCCATCAGAACGATAACACTTGCACGATCGTCATTCACCGTATCAGAGTACCCCCGAGTTATGGCATATCGATCTTTGATACGCCTCAATACCATCGATGACATGCGTAACCTGACGATCTTCCTTTGCAACAAGTTCTGAATCGTGCGAATGATGCTATCGTCCGACTTGGATAATCTCCTCGACATTCAATTCAAGTTCGATCATTATCCCTCAAATCATTTACAACATCAATTTCCTCAATCCCAATTTCGCGTATTATTTATCCGTCTATCTTAAGTCATCGAGCAACATTCAATCCAATCCTAGTCATTGCGTAACTTCAAAATTCAACTTTTCATGCACGCTATCTATCTGTTGTGCTAACTTTTCATATACGATCCGTATCAATTTTCTCGATCAAGTCATCCATTCGCTATGTCTTAACTTTTCTTCGATTCAGTTTCACCTACGCAATCATCTTCCTGTTTCAATTCGCACAATCCTCAATCCCGTGCACGTTTCGTACGTGTCATTTCTAATTTGTTCAAATTCACTTATCAAACTTTAAGATAACAACTCACTCAATCGTACACGATCTAAGGTTTTGCATATGTGCGACGCTTGCTGATAGACTCATCGACACCCAACATCCTCAATTGATCGATCGACATTCCTGAGGCTATCGCATACACCACTCAGGAATGAAGTCATTCAACAATTCCTCAAAACTATCGTTCGAGTCAAAATCGACTTCTTCAAATCCCGTTCGAACCATTCCTCTAATTTCAAGCACGCTCATTTATATCGCACCGATGTTATCGTCGTTCGATAGTACCCCTATCGATAGTCATCTCATTTACTCAATCGAGTTCAACTAATTCTTGCTCGACACTATTCAATTTCCGTACTCGACTTTTCTAAGGTCGACGCAATTTTGGTGTATATGCCCAGCCCGACTTAGCCAATCGTGCTTACGCGAACCATCTTTTTGTTTTGTCAAAAACTTTTCTCCTGTGTTTTGCAAAATAATTAGACTTATTGTATGGACATCCGCGGGACATTTGAGAGAGTGCGCACCAACGACATCAACTTGCGGAAGTAACATTTCAGAGTTTGCGGAAACAACGGAGTTAAAGAATTCAATCGATAGTCCAAGGACGTAAAGCCGTACTCTGATACCATTATGTCATGTCCCGCTCCCGTAGGAGCGATCGTCCTCGCTAAGGCGTGATGCCGCACGAGCCTAGGTTGCGCTCGTGCAAGACGGGTTCCATAACGGCCGATTTCAGCGGCTGCGATGGGGTCGTCGCACAGAAGTCCCAAGCAGAGACATTGAATAATAGCAACGGAATTTGAAGCAAAACACAAGTCATTGCAAAACACTCTTTTATTGATATTGAAACAAAGGTTACAATATGGCACAAGGCCAAGATTACAAGTCTCTCAAGCTCACTCAAGCTCACATTACAAGTCACTTAGCTCTCTCTCATCTCTCAATACATGTCTTGAGCCAGCGGATGCTTTGGAAGGCGACGTCCATACATTATGTCCTGTATAAATCTTGAATACATGCGGCCGCACGCTTCGAATCGCCAAGGAACTCCGTGCCTCGACGCATCCAAGCGAGCTCCGCGCTACGAGCTTCTACCTGTGCCTATACATGAAAACTATGTGGGTGTCAGTACTCAACTGTACTGGTGGAATGAGCTCCTCGTCCACCCATACAAAACCAACACGTTAATTTACTTTGTGTAACATAGCCCCTTTATGATTGTCTTTCTACTCTTTCCTTAGGATCGGTATTAGGACAGATGTCTTGGCCTATTTTGTGTCTCAAGACCATTTCGTGCTTGCAACGCAACATCAATTCAACAACGTTAACCTATCAAGTCGTGCTTGTCTTACGTCTTAAAATCAGAGACGCAACTACGCGATAAGACTCCATTCCCGTGTAACCGTGCTATAAGTCCTTGTTGAGGCCGTGCCTCGCAACTCAATAAGACTCAATCATATCGCCGCCTCGCGGCCCTTGCCGTCCCGCGGCCCTTTGCTACTAAATCATCAACTGACCCAATCAAGACTTGTGGGTTAAGTGTCACTCGACCGACTTTGCCTTGCGGCCTTTCCTGACTTAGACTCAAGACAACTCACATCCAAACTATGCAACTTATATGCCGACAACATAAGACTCGACGCCACATCTCGTGCCGAAGCACGTCGCCTACGTTGCAACCAAATCTTAGGCCCAACATTTTGTGTTCCAACTACACTCACACATTCAACTCGACTTCCTTGATATACTACACTCAATACTCGACTCAATCCAAAGGCATACACGCGGATCGCCGCCCATGCCGACTCATCTATATGAACTAGTCACTAGCGTCCAGCGCTATAATGGACTCCCTTTGAGCTTTTGATTAGACGGACGCTCCTTGCCAACGCGAGTAGCTAGCTCCGCCGCAAGTCCCCGCTAACCCGTGCGGTCATCCAGCACAGCTACGAATGTCTCTATCGCAACGGTTCCCATGGGCCGTCTGGGTCGCCGTTCGAGAAACAGTTTATTTTACCTTGTACAAGTTGTCCAATGACCATGCAAGACTCAACTCAAACTGACGTTTCACACAGTCAATCTACTCTAGTGTTACCATCTCTTTCAGGGCTAAGTTCAATACTTCTTACATCTGAGACCTTGCCTCGACGACCCAGTCGCGAGCATTCTTCTTTCTTGTCCTATCATTTCACTCAACTCAAGGACAACTATTGAAACACTTTCCAAACTCAATGAATCAACCGTGGTCCGTGCCTTAAAACACTAAATCCGTGCCATCGTGTCTTAAACCAATTTGAAACTCTATGTGACACCACCGCTCAAGTCATACTCTATATGACGGGTCTTACGATCGTGAGACTATGTGGTTATACCCAGCCGTAGAACTCATAGGACCGTGCTTGCTACTACTCCTGATAGCTTAACATAACTTGTCTAACTTACTTTGCAACGACTTGACGAGCAAAGGCTGCGTCAAGCTTTGCGTCGTGGAAACGTGTCGTGCACGCGTTCGACTTTGAACAACCAAGTTATTTGGGGTGCCTAGACTTATGCTACAACCCGTGCAATACAACTTAACCCGTCGGCGAGCAGAGGCTATGCCACGCCTTGGGCGAAGAGACCGTGCATGCTTTATGAAGCATTTATGCGGGCGACGCCTATGAATTTGGCCAACTCTTAGCTTGTGGCGAATACCAACTTTTCCTTCTCCCAAGCCACGGGACGAAGGACCGAGTGTCATTTTCAAAGAACGCCGTGCACCAACTCTAAACCGACCGTTGGACCTTTCCATATTCTAACTCAGTTCGACCTGTCGGGATTATTCCCTTTAGCTATGTGGATTCGTCTCTTTTATTATCAAGCATACTTGTGCGAGTTGAAAACATGCGATTTATTATGTGAAGGCTAAGATGAGGCGAGTTTACCGAAACTACCCCACCTGAGCGAGCGGTCGCCTCGACCGAGCGATGTCTTCGAGCAGCCGTTGCAAGGCTAAGTCCGAACGTCGTCGGCGTTTCGATTCCTCCGATTGACTGAGCGGGACGGGACACTACAAGATTAGCTATGGAAGAAATATTTGTCTTAGTTTTGACAAAATTATTCATGTTTAGACAAATAGACAAAATTATTCATGGTTAGCAAAAGAGAATTTTAAAATATAGTTTTTGATAAATACTGGATTCAATCTTTAGCCGAAAGACTTCTTCTAATTTCCCCTGTAATTCATCAAAATTTACTGTTTTGCGATGCCTTTTTTTTTCTCCCCCCAGGAGCTTGCAAGCGCAGGAGCCACCAAGAGGCCAACCTGTTGTGTGCTAGTCATGACGAAGCCAGCCAAAGGGGAGCTGGATAAGGAGGTCCAGGAGAAGCTGCAGTCTGGGTACGAGCAAGTGGCATCCGAGGTTCGGCTGCTAGCATCTTCTCTCTACTGAAGAGCAAGGGGTAAATAACAGAAGGTAGTATAGCAATTAGGCGAAGTTTGAAGCCTTGTGATCATTAGTGGTCCAGAATCTACTATGGCATGTCGATATCATTGGCTGAGTTATATGTGCTGTATCAGTGCATGCTGCTAGGGGACCAATAGCAGAGGTCTGTCCTCACGAATTATGCCATGTACTTGGGGCAATGTTGGATTCTGGACTCTTAAATAGCTAGCAAGCTGTTGTTTCTTCTTTCTTGATGTCATGTTATTGTCAATCAGAGTAACTTTGGGCTTTAACCCACATATGATGTTTTCTGAATTTGCTATCCAAGTATTTGAATGCAGTCTCCTCTATGATTAAACTTTATGTAGGACTGATCTCTGTATCATCAAATTATACCATTACTTCTATTCGTTTGTGTAGAAAAATTGTGTATTTTGAAGAGAGAATAAAGTCCCATCAGATGTACTGAAAGCTTTCTCGTGTTGTCTCATGCATACACTGAGAATGCTTTGAAGGGTTTTGGCAGCAGAGACTGAAGAGGCCATAGAATTTGCAATCCCTAGAATTTTAAGATACAGCAGATCACCTTTGGGACGAATGGAATAGTGCAATTATTTGAGCTGGAAACTTGGGAGCTGCATCCTGTACTCACTGACACTGTTCTATATTCTACATCATTTTGTAAAGCGTTTGCACCCCATGCTTCAAAGTAATGATAACAACAAATATTCTGCATCAACATCCATCATCATCAATCATTTTTTTTTGGCAACTTTCTGCTGATATGCCAAGTGCTTTTGCACGCATCTCATTATTTCCTTCACATCTGATGCTTTGTTATAGGAATATTGTGTTTGAACAAGTAAAAGTACATGATTGTATAACCCCTAAAATGAGTGAGTATTACGTATGTAGACTTTTTGTATTCAATTCCTAAGCTAACAGCCTAACAGTTTACGCTTTTTATCAACAAGAATTCTAGCATCCTGGCTTTTGGTTTGTTGGAGTCAAATTTGCTAGTGGAAAGAATCTTCTCTTCTTTTCATTGGTGCCCACTAATATTATTCAATTTCATACATATCAATACAACTCTGCTAAAAGAAAAGCTAGCTTCTGCATGAGAGGGCTACATCCAAACACCCAATGTGGCAGTCTCTTAATTGACAATGGTTGATATTGTGCCAACTCTTGGGGAAATTTGTTCCAACCTTTTTCTATTCTATTTTCTAATCCATTTTTCAGGTCATTAAACACCAGAAATCTAACCATTTGGCCCTCATTTTGACTCCAATGCACAAAGTGGGTTTGGTATATGGTATATAAGAAGAGGAGATAAGATAAACTACATTCTTACTCTCTCTTTTTAAAGTAAAAGAATCACTGTGAATACCATCCTAAATTTCTAACAAATAACTATTTACAAGATGCAAATGTCAAGTCTTATCATTACCGTCGATTCGAAGCAATCCTATGGAATATTAGCAAAATTCATAAGCAAGCTGGCCTGTTTCTAGGAAGTTCGAGTGGGAATGATATTTTAGGATAAAGGTGACCAAACAGATTGTCAAGTGATCATGTGTATGCCTTTACTAAAGTCTCTTTGTATAAATTTCTATGATAAAGGATGGGCAAAGCATATCATGTGATGTTATGCTCACTAAGTAAAAGAATTATTGGAAGGGCAGCTCCTAACTCACTCAACTCAATTGACCTCCACCAATATTGACAGCATCATTTTCCCACTAATTTTGGCTAAAAACTAATAATTGTTCTCCCTTTAGTTTTGACTCTTTTTTGGGCTTCTAGATGTATGAATTTATTCTATAATTGTCACTGTGTTAAGGCATCTAATTAAAGAAGAGACCGGATTAGGTTATATCACATTGAGTAAAGTGGGTATCTGATGTCAAGCAAACTCATGTCTAGGTTGAGATCGAGTTTCTTTCTATTTGTGAGCTTTTGAGGGTGCAGTTTGGTAATTGAATAAGTTCAAGAATAAGCAAAAAAAAAAAAAAATCATTTGTTTGTGTGATATACAATTTTGTCATCAATGTTGTAGTTTGTTATAACTAACTACTGTATGTGATAGTACGTACCAACAAACTATGGTTATGCATATCTCCTAGAAATATTGTTGTTCTATCTTGTAACAACATTGACTTTGTATATAAACCTAACAGCATACTCATCCAAGGGTTGCTTGTTCTTCTGAATAAACATGAGGTTTTCTCTTTCTCTCTTCTCCATCACTTTTCTTCTCCATTATATTTCTTGAATAACTCATCTGCCGTATTTACTACAACACGTTATCATCACCAACTGCGACAAATGTTACACGATCCGTTATCGTTCTCGAAAAAAAGAAGTATGATCTAAGGTTTTCTTTATGAACTAATTCTTTTTCTATGTGTGTTTTCTCCATGTTTTCTTATTAACAGATGAAGGAAGAAGCAGGCAAGGCAAAATGATCATATCCTTCTGGATCAAAATTCGCTAAATGGCAAATAGAAATAATCCTTCAGGATCAAGTTTGACACAAAATTTCTCACAATAGAACATGTTAGAAGCAGTTCGCCACATAAGTACTTTTCGCATCAGAACCTTGCTAGATGCAGAACTTCTAACTGTAGAACCTTGCTAGAAGCAATTCGTTGCATAACTTCTCACCACATAACCTGTTAGAAACAAATTTGGTGTTGTAATAGTTTAGAGTAATATCCATTATTTCGTCCTAGAAATTATAAGCAACAATCGCGGGTACTAATACTTGAGTATTCGTAAGTTGCATAGCCTAGGATGCTTGTGACGTATTCGACTCGTCGTATTCCATGAACGGAACGTAACAAAGGAAGATGATGAAGAGATATTGGAACCTAAAGTTCCATATATAAGTGAGATATGCACATTATTGTACTTAGCTTCATGTATTAGATTGCCCAACATCTCATTTGTTGTGAATCTCTTGGTTATATTTAGCGCCATGCCAACACGCCTTCACTAAAATGACAATAATTAAATATATCTTATGTTATCTTAAGGGTACTACAGACATGGACTTAACATATCTTTACGCATCTCGGAATGGATAACCCTCCTTGATCTTAGAAATGGTTTTCATCTTGTCGGCTATATATGTCGATGACGATTATTTTTCTAACCTGCACCAAGAGAAGATCCCAAAGTAGTTATGTCTTTACCATTTGGGATATATCAATATCTTGAAAGTCAACAAAGCATATCATGGTCTCCACTTCTTCAAATTATGTCGAGCTTATCGTCCTTCATGGTGCCACCCGATAGTATGTGTGGTTGTGAGCCGTCATTGAGCATATTCAGACTGCAAGCAGATTTTCTTCTATCAATGTTGTGATCTCGACGATAATAAATGAAAACAACACCACATACATTGACTAGATGAAGAATGGCTATATCAAGGGAAAATATCAAACACATCGCATTAATTTTTTCCCCCCTCACATCAGCAACAACAACATCAAAACATTGAAGTCAAGCAAATTTGATCTAGAAAAACTTGGTCGACATGTTCAAAAAGTTCCTGCCAAAATTCACTTTTTAGAAGATCGTTCATGACATTGGATCGCGGAAGCCGTATTGCAACGCTCATAATGTCGAAATTATGGAGAATATCTAAAAGTATACTCACTTGACGTTAATATACTATTTTTCCTAACTTAGGGGCATTTTTTCATTGGATTTTTGGTCCCCTAAGAAAGTTTTAACGAGACACCAACATCGGGATGGTCATACATCTAGATATTTTACATCTTAAAAACGTATCGACATCGACTCATCTTTCACCTTTGATTACGAATTTTTCATTGGATTTTCTGAATCAATTATTTTAGTGAAGTTCATATACATCTATATATCCCTATAAACGATCGCATTAATATGTTGCCTATAGACTGATGCTGAACATCCCTGAAAATTGATGTTGATCATTCATAATAACTGGTATTGAATACCTAAAAAATGATACATATTGCTTATTGAGTTGTATACACTCAAGGGGAGCGTTGTAATTGGTTTGTAGATAACTACTTGATTGTGCCAACTACAACTAAGTAGAGAGATATCCTTATCTCTTCATGATCTCTTAAGATTATATTGTAATCTATTGTAAGCCTCATGGATATTGTTCCATTTGTGTGTTATGTATATTGACATCAGATATTTCTTCTTTCTTATACTCTTCTACTAGAGTTCCTCGAAGAACTTTTTAGTCTTTTAGACTACAACTATATCTATGCAGAAAATACTAAGTTAATTACACTTCCGGGTTATTTGTTAAGCACTAAATTTGAGGATTGCACTTAGGATAACCATGACAACCCTATATCTTGCCCCCTTCCCCCCTCTCAATTCATAAAAAAAAGGATGTGGGATAAAAATAGGTATTTCAATTATCTTAATAATAATTAATAGTAATTTGTTAAGTAGTTGTAATATTCATAAATAACTAGTTATCTTATGTTAATTAGTGTTGATTAATTAAGATGTTTAATTTAATTATTGTTCGTTAATTAAAATAATCAAGTATTATTATAATTAGGATACTTAATTAATATTTCATAATTAATCAAATATTTACTTAATGAAATTATTTTTTTAATTTTATACCAAAAAGTATAAGTTGTTAGGGTATTTAATTAATATAATCTATAAATTTAATTAGATAATGAATTAGTATGTACAATTATATTATTATATAACTAATAATTTATTATAAACAAGATAATTTATTAATATTTAAGTTAAGTAATTAGTTTTAAGTTATAATTAACTTTTTTTTGGGTTAAAATTAGTCGATTTAATAATTATAATTATTAGTTTGTTAAGTAGTATTTATTATTATTCTAATGCTTCTCGTATACTTTCTTATTCAACCAAACATCTTTTAGTGTTTGAAGGGGACAAGAAAGTATTTTTTTTAAACATCAAATTTAATTTCTTCCCTCACTTGTGGTTTACCAAACAAGCTCTTATTGTGATGCCAATGTCTAACAGATTTCTACGAAGTATTGTTGAGAATCAATAAGGGACTTTTAGTCCCACATCGGAATTTGTAGTATGTAGAGGAGCTAGACTCCCTATAAGTAGTGAAGTAGTCCATCAATAAAATTCATCCCAACTATTATTTTCTACATGGTATCAGAGCCAAACTCTCTCTCTCTCCACAAAAAAAAAAAAAATTTTAGCCCCTAGCTCCCGGAAAAAAAAGCAGCCCCCCCCCCCCGCCCCCACCCCCCTTTCCCCCC
>JANAVB010024108.1:0-16306 GCA_029216955.1 Iris pallida
TATGAACAGCCAAGTGTAGAGTCGGGGGAGAAAAGTAGGCAGGAAGAGGAGGGGGAAGCAGCATAGTCGGCGGCATGACCCGGAGGGTGTGCATAGGAGAACTATAAAGAAAACCTATGTACTTCCTCCGGGTCATGCCTCCGGCTGTGCTGCTTCCCCCTTCTCTTCCTGCCCACTTCTTCTCCTCCGACTTTACACTTGAGCTGGATGTCATATGTGGCTGAGAGAGTCAAATAAAAAGAAGGAAAGTAGGGAGGAGCATATTGGTTCAGAGTCATGGTGGAGGAGAGGAGAAAGAAGATGTTTGATCAGAACGGATGGCTCAGAACACAAGCCAAGATTCATTCTAGCATACATTAGTATGAATCATCTATGTTCTTATCGTATATAGTATCTGAAGGACGTAACAGAATCAAGATGAACTCACTAATGTATGCTAGAATGAATCTTGGGTTGTGTTCTGAGCCACTCGTTCCGATACTTGGGAATTAAGTCATTCGACTGGTGAGGCAGCAACTATAAGGCTACTTGCATGTTCTTCCAACTTTAAATTACAAGATTACTACATTAGGTTACATAAATCACTAACCTCATCGCGGCCAATATTTACAGTCTTGGTCTCAACTGTCTTCGATGCTATGATCCCATGCTTTCGGAAAATAGACAACGCAGACCATGGAATAGAATGGCCTTACATGCAAATCGTCTGTGATTATGTATCTTTTCCCTCCTTTCACAAACATGCCATCCTTGTTGCCTCCATCTGCAACCCCCCTCCCACGCAATATCCTCATCCATTGCCTTACCACATGGACATCGAGCGCCAATAACCGAACTATACAGACGGTGAGTCTTGGTGTAGCACTCAAATGTGGGGCACCCGTAAATTCGCCGAGGTTTTAAATCATCGACATTGAGTTTTAAACCCTCACGTAGCCTTTCTGTCACTTCTAGGCTCGAGCAGGATCTTCTTGCAAGCTTCAGTCTCCAGATACTTAGTGTCAAGATTCTGGACGCTTTCGTAGAGCATGTCAACGCATCCTAGCGTCAATTTCCTGCCGAGGAAATTGACGCTAGGATGCGTTGACATGCTCTACGAAAGCGTCCAAAATCTTGACACTAAGTATCTGGAGATCGAAGCTTGCAAGAAGATGCTGCTCGACCCTAGAAGTGAAGCAGAAAGGCTACGTGAGGGTTTAAAACTCAATGTCGATGATTTAAAACCTCGACAAATTTACGGGTGCCCCACATTTGAGTGCTACACCAAGACTCACCGTGATGAGGTTAGTGATTTATTTAACCTAAGAAATGGGATCATAGAATCGAAGACAGTTGAGACCAAGACTGTAAAATTATGTGAGTTCATCTTGATTCTGTTACATCCTTCAGATACTAGATACGATAAGAACATATACTACACTATATGTACAGAACGTAGATGATTCACACTAATGTATGCTAGAATGAATTTTGGGTTGTGTTCTGAGCCATTTGTTCCCATACTTGGTAATTAAGCATGTGAAATATAACGATTTGTTTAGTTTGTCTTACGATACAGATTTTCACATCCAAATTGAAATGGATCGTTACTTCGCTGTTCATACATGGATGTACTAGCGGATCAACCTCATGGACCGTAGGTACTTATAAGTATTGACCGTGTCGGATTAGTATCGATCTATCGTTTTGGTATGGACCGTATCGGTTGGTATTGGTCTTAGCGAATTGGTATCGTCCTATCAGATATGTATCGGCCGTATAGCCATTAAGTCATATTGGCCTTATCGATTTGGTATCGGTCATATCCGATAGGTATCGGCCGTGTTGGATTATTATATACCATTTCGGATTAGTATCGTGGAAGGTTTAGTAACAACTGTACTTGGATTTCTCTCTTCTAGAGCTAGATTACCATTGCAAGAGAGTCACGAGAGCGTAGATGGCCAGTTACAGAACATACATACTTCCTTTTCAATCTCGCTTTTCCTGATGGAAAAGGAAGTATGTATGTTACTGTAACTGGCCAATCACGATCTGGTGATTCTCTTGCAATGGTATTCTAGCTCGAGAAGAGAGAAATCCAAGTACAGTTGTTACTAAACCTTCCACGATACTAATCCGAAATAGTCTATACTAATCCAACACGGCCGATACCTATCGGATATGACCGATACCAAATCGATAAGACCAATATGAATCCTAGCTATTCGGCCGATACATGTACATATCGGATATAGGACGATACCAATTTGTTAAGGCCAATACCAATATGATACGTCCTATACCAAACCGATAGACCGATACTAATCTGATACACTAGATACTAAGTACATCTGGCCTATACCAGCGGATCCACAAATTACTGCACGATAGGCCCAACGACTCCAGTTACACTCCGGTTATTGGTGAGTACATGATACATAGTAATTCTATTAGTCTTGTGATACAGATTTTTACTCTCTCATGCTACCAACGTCACAACTTTTCCAGTGCTACTCCCTCTAATGATGATGAACGCAAAAAATCAACGTCACAACTTTTATAACTTGAGTAAATTTTTTACCCTATATAAAATATTCTGTTGTCAGAAAGATGGCTCCTAGGACTCGTCGAGGTGGTGCTGCTAGTCGAGAAAGGGGTCGAGGCAAGAAACCCTTGGAGGTCGATACGGAGGAAGTCTCCGTCGTCAAACAAGAGCCGGTGACTGTTAAGGAGAAGGTGCTACCAAAGGTCAAGGTCAAGGAAGAACCGATGACCATTAGGAAAGAGATTGCTCCCAAGCTTGAAGCTAAGGAGGAGCCACCGTCAGAGAGTAGTAGCATCGGGATCGACCCTCCTATCCCTACAGAAGACCTCAACCAGATTGAGCCTTCGTATGCAAAGTGGCTGATAGAATGGTACATGCCTCAACGCAACTATCATCCCTGGCTGTGAGGATTCATCGTCTGACTTGTGGTCTTTGTTGAGGCCAAAGTCGATTTTCCATGTGTTTTGGAATATTTGTGAAAATTTTAGAATATTGTGCTATGATCGGTCGTCAGGATTGGATATTAGGTTACTGTAACTGGCCAACTCTTTCCTATGTGCTTTGGAATATTTGTGAAAAATTTGGAATATTTGTGCAATGATCGGATTATAACGATGGATATTAGGTTACTCTTCTGGATAATTGATGTCTATCTTATATTAATTTGGTTTGGTGTATATGATTCTTGGATAATTGGTGTGCATTAAATTCGTATGTGCATATTTGGTCTATGTGATTCTTGGATAATTGGTGTGCATAATATTTGGTCTATGTGATTGTTGGATAATTGGTGTGCATTATATATTGGTTTGGTTTATGCAAATTTTTGCGAACAGCTAAAAAGATGTAATTTTTTTTAAAATATTCTCAGTTAGCGACGGACTTGTGACCGTTTTGCGACGGTCATCAAAAGTTGCCGACTACTTTTCGACGGTTATTCCGTCGCTAACTGGATATTTGAAAATTTTTCCCAGGTAGCGACGGATGGTCGACGGACTATCCGTCGGCATGATATATTGTTCGACGGAATAGCGATGATCTATCCGTCGCCCGTGTTCTGGAAATAACAAGAATTTCCAGAACAAGGTCGACGGTTAATCCGTCGCTGTTCGGTCGATACCTTTCGACGGCAAAGCGACGACTTATCCGTCGCCAAGTTGCTGGAAATGACATGAATTTCCAGAAGCTGGTCGACGGCTTTTTCGTCAGAAAACCGTCGCTAAGCCGTCACTTGATACCGAAGCTGTCGACGGATTAGCGACGGAACGATACGATCTGATACACTGTTACGACGGGTTACCGAGAAATTTACGTCGCTATAGCCTACACAGTTCCGTACTTAAAAGCTGAAGTGGACGACAGTCCGTCGTAAATGCGTCGCTAATGCTTCGTATTGTGACGTCGAATATCCGTCGCTATTCCGTCATGTGACAACAACTTAGCGATGGAAGGTTATTAGCGACGAGCTGATTGCCGACGGATTTTTTTTGGCCAATATCCGTCGGCAATCAGTCGCTAATAGTAATTACCGTCGTCTTAGCGACGGATGTGGCCGTCGCTAAAACGATAAATTTTGGTAGTGGCGACATATTATTAAAATATGTCGCCATATATTAAAATTTTGTGACGTTTAGCGACGGCCTCTCTTGACGTCGCTAATATTTTACTTAGGGCACACCGTTTCCTTTTTTCCCCCTCACTCGAAAATTCTAATTTTCCATCGAGCTCCCTCGGCGACCCCTTCCCCTCCGGCGACTCCCTCTCCCCCGGCGACTCCCTCCCCCTCCGGCGACCCCTACCCCCCCTCCGTCGAGCTCCTACTCCTCGAGCTCCTCCTCCCCCAATCTGAGCTCCTCCTCCTCTTCCTCAGGTAAACCCTAACCTAACTCCTCTCCCTCCTCCTCCTCCTCCACCCGCACACACCCACTGTCTGTGCAGTTCTGATACTTCGACCCAGGACAGTTGTTTGGACACTGACACGACCCTTGGACACATTTGTATGCACACAAACACATACGACCCCTCTTGACATATTTTGGGTTTTATTTAGGTTGTGGGGTTTGGCAGTTGAAATGCAATCTCAGGTTTTCCTGAGATTGAGTTTGGAATTTCTGAGATACAAGGTTGGCTTTAGTTTGTTGACTGTGAGTTGAGTCGGGGGTTTGAGTTAAATTGAATGTTTAGAAGTTGTTGGTTGTATATTCAGTTTCCTGAGATATATATATGTGGAATAGAAATGTGTTGGCTTAGTATGTTTAGTTCATATATGTAGAGTAGTGATATATAGCTGAGATTATATATGCATGAGATTCATGTGGGGTAAGGTTATGATAAATAGGGGCTTGCTATATTTGGATTTGAGATGATGTATATATCTCTATGTTGCAATCTCAGTTTCTTAGTAGATACGTATATATACTTTGATACATATAGATGACTTTGGGTTGTTTGGAGTTTGTTTGTTCTCTTAGAGGCCAAGGGTTTAGCCCCTTGGGTTTTGTTTAGATTCAATGTGTGTGTGGATTTGAGATGATGTATATATACTCAGAAAGCAACAGACCCTTCCCCCTCCCTTTGTCTGTTCTCTTAGAGGCCAAGGGTTTAGCCCCTTGGGTTTTGTTTAGATTCAATGTGTGTGTGGGTTAAATTGGAGAGTTTGAGAGTGAGTTCTAGTGTGTCAGGTATTACATAATTGCATAAGTCTTATTCGATTTTCGGATTTGGACCGAAGTCGAAACCCAAAAGTGAAACCGAATTAGAAATTTTAGTATTTTAAAAACCAAAATCTAACCAATTTTTTTTAATGATTCGGTTCAGTTCACTTTTCGGTCCAAAACCGAATAATGCTCATGCCTAGTAATATGTATGTATGCCTGATATTTAAGAAAATTAGTAAATTCCTACACCGTTTATTAGAATCTTATATATATATATATATATATATATATATATATATATATATATATATATATATATATATATATATATATATAAGAAAAATATATATATATATAATATACACTAGGAATGGAGAAATGGAAAAGTGCTAGTTGGAGAAATGGAATATATATATATATATATATATATATATATATATATATATATATATATATATATATATATATATATATAGTGAGAGATATCCTTCGGGAGATTGCTAGTTGGAGAAATGGAAAAGTGCTTTAATTTTCTTGTGGGGAAAATGTCACGACCCGCACCCGGATATACAGGTATGGATACGTGGGCCACGCCCAGCCTACGCCTCTATGTGAGTGTTAGGAAGAACTGATATCAGTTGGTATCAGTTGATAGGTAAGGGGGCAAATTTTAGAATCAAGTATCTGTCAACCTTTCCTATCTTGGTATGAAATATCTGATATGAAGAGGATATGATATCAAGTCTAGTAGAGGAATTGGCTTGGGGCATAGGCTAATAGGTCATGTACACTTATGTGCACTGGTATGCACTGATGTGCAAGTGATGAAGGGGAGGAAAGGGTCAAGTGTAAGGCAGGCTAGGGGAACTACCCTGTAGGCAGTGAGCTCAGGTAGGCAGAGCCATGCCCCGCCCGAGTTGCACCCCTACACACGACCATGTCTTTCTACTATAATATACACTAGGAAGTTTGACTTAGTTAACTCAACTTCACCCAGTTTAACTAGTTACTGCGCTGAACATGTGTGTCCATCTTTACAGAATTATTTTCAAATGGATATGAATTACTACTTGCGGAATCGTTCATGGATGTACAATCGTCGTCCTGATGATATGTGTGGTGTGCGGGATAAATATATAGCAGAAGTAGAGCATTTCCTGCAGTTTGCTAAGGCGTTCCCTCAGTACATGGACGGCACCAAAATTAAGTGTCCGTGTGTGAAATGTCATAACGTAAAATATTATCCAGAAGTGGAAGTGACATATCATTTGTACTCGAGGAGTTTCACGCCTAATTACTATCAGTGGACCACACACGGAGAACTTGTGTCTTTAGCATCAGAGCCGGAACCTTATGTTGAGCCGTATATGCATGCGAGAACATATTTTGTTTCAGATAATCATGCATACGACGACGGGTACGTGAACATGATTTTCGACGTTGCGGGGCCTAGTTTCGTTCATGATGCAGCTGAGGAGGCACCGAATGTCGATGCTGTAAAGTTCATGGAGTTGCTGGAGAATGCAAGGACTCCATTGTATCCTGGTTGTGAGGATCATTCACCGTTGGAGGTCGTTACAAGACCGTTGAGCATTAAGTCTGATTTTAACAGGTCACAAGAATGCTACAACCGAGTGTTGGAGTTGATTATAGAGATCTTACCTGCGGGTGCTAAGTTACCTAAAGACTTTTATCGGTCTAAGAGGATGGTGAGATCGCTCTGGATGGGATACGAGAAAATCGATTCTTGTCGCAATGGGTGCATGCTGTACTACAAAGACGACAAGGACGCAGATGTGTACAGATTTGTGGTGTTGATCGCTATAAGACAACTAGTATTGGAAGGTCTACCGGTGCAAGAAGACCGTCCGATTCAATGCACTACTTGCATTTAACGCCGCGGTTGCAAAGATTATTTATGGTGAAAGAGACGGCCGAAAATATGAGTTGGCACATGCGAAAACAGATTGAAGGAGTGTTGGATCACCCATCCGATAGAGAAGCGTGGAAGCACTTTGATCGAGTGTATCCTGATTTTACTTCAGATCCGCATAATGTCAGGTTGGGGCTATGTTCTGACGGTTTTACTCCTTTTGGTCTTTCGGGATCCCATTATTCGTGCTGGCCTGTGATTTTCACTCCGTATAACCTACCGCCTTGGATGTGCATGAAGACACAGTACATGTTTCTAACCGTTATAATTCCTGGTCCGAACAATCCCAAGAGGAACATTGATGTGTACTTACAGCCTTTGATAGATGAGTTGAATCAGTTATGGGAAGTAGGCGCTAACACGCCTTAGATGTTTCAGCCGCCTACAGCTCCATCGCCGGACGACCTCTGGATGACCGCCGTTGGCGGTCTTCAGAAGGGTACGTACTATGGTACGGGATCCTACAGCGCATATTTGGCTTCAGAGTCATCCCGGGCCCCCTCTGTCAGTACGCAGTCTCCGGCTTCGTAGGCATCGTCACGAGCTCAGGATATTCGTTGTCAGATCAACGAGCTGCGTTGCGAGTTGCAGCAGCAGATTTCTGATCACCTTACCGCAGAGCGACGATCGACCCTCCGATGATCACCGGACGATTTGATGCGATCGAACGCAGTATACAGGAGCTGATGAGTCTGCAGCAGGCTACAGCTGCCAGCTTGCACACGCTCACCGAGTCTACGCAGCCCACAGAGCGTAGACAGGTCGAGCTGGAGGGATCGTAGAGGACCATGTCTGCCTCACTCACTCAGGTATCGGCTTTGATTGAGGAGAGTACTCAGAGGATGGTGAGTACCCTTGCTGCGCATGGTGCACGACTGTGAGAGCTGGAGCAGATATGTCCTCCCGGTCCATTGACGCTGCCGACTCCAGACATTGCACTGCCTCCTACTGCCCCTACGGTACAGCTCACCCAGGAGTAGGGGTGAGCATATAACGGTTGAAAACCGAAAACCGAACCGAACCGAAATATGACAAACGGTTCGGTTTTTCGGTTATCGGTTCGGTTTACGGTTTGAAAATTTAAAAATTTGAAATAACGGTTTGGTTTTCGGTTCTTCATCCGAAAAATCAAACCGAACCGAAAACCGATTTAGATTTAGTAATTTATCAAACTACCCATAATATACATATACTAATGTTTATTAACCCCTAACTGAGCGCACTCTTCTCCTATTCTATGTCGGTGCTTCTTTGAGCACTCTCTCTATCTACTCTCAATCTATATATACTAATATCTTTCACTCTATGTAATATAACAATTCATAAATACAATAATGTCATATATTTTTTTAAATTTTGTTATTTAAATAGGCCCATTTTGCTCAAAACTTGAAGGCCATGCACATTGGCCCATGAAACCGAACCGACCGAAAACCGAACCGAATTAATTCGGTTTGGTTTTTGTTCGGTTTTTATAAAAACGGTTCGGTTTTCGGTTTTGAAAAATACGGTTTACAGATATTTCGGTTTTCACATATTCGGTTCGGTTTGAACCGAACTGAACCGATGCTCACCCCTACCCAGGAGCAGTATGAGTACATGCTATCCCAAATGCGCGACAGGGGTCCTCAGTGATCCAGTAGATTTTTTTATTATCTTTGTATGTATTGGCCCTATGGGCCCATTGACCGTTCTGTACAATGATTTTCATTATTATTTGACTCTGTTGGACATGTATGTTTGTAATATTTAATTTGTTGGTATTTTCATTGAGTACATGTATGATATTTAGTTGTAGACTGTTATGATGGGAGACTGTTATTCATCTATTAGTTGTAGACTGCTATGATGGGAGACTGTTAATTATGATGACATCTGTGACGGAGATGACAAATATACTTATGCTGGGTTATAAGCGATGATCTGATATACAAAGGAGGTGCTGCCCAAATTTTGAAAAAAATATAATGTATATTTTTGTGATGATGTGTGTCTGTGTTTACAGTGTATGTGAAATGTAGTGTTCGGAACCATCGATAGTTTCGATTACTGTTGTATGTTTTATCTTGGACAGAAAGAGCAACTGTTCAGGGTGTACTTCTGAGAGCTTCATTATCACATCCTTCACTCTCTCGGGACGTCATACAGGATCTCGAGAAGGTGAAGGATGTGAAGAGGAAGCTCTGAGAAGTGCACCCAGAACTGTTGCTCTTTCTATCCAAGATAAAACATAGAACAGTAAGCGAAACTGTCGATGGTTCGAACAATGCACTTCACACACATTGTAAACACAAACACACAGCATAACAAAAATACACATTATATTTTTTTAATTTTTTCAGTATTCTGCGACGGATAGCGACGGATAGCGACGTCTAGCGACGGATACGAAACGTCGCTATACGTCGCTAATTAGTGGCGTTACGTCGTTGTACGTCGCCACCTTGCTGACGTGGTAGGCATGCCACGTCATCACGTAAATAGAACTAAACGTCGCTAAGTAGTCGCACTATGTCGCTAATTTTGCGACGTCATGTTTTCGTTGCTCGCCGTCGCTAAATTTACGACGACCCAGCGACACGGCGGGTCACGTCGCAAACAGCGACGTAGGGCAACGAATGTGCCATCTGCGACTAGCTTAAAAGCGACCTTCATTTTTCGTCGCTAAAGTCGTCGCTAATTACGATTAGCGACGTATTTTCCATTATTAGTGATGTATAATATCGTCGCTAATTTGCCTTATTTTAGTAGTGTTAGGTGACTTGGGGGTGCAACACATGACAGTATGCCAGAAATGTGCCATACTCGACGGCAGGATGCAAGTCCAATTAAAGCACCCAGATAACGTGTCACGACCCGCACCCGCCTTTTGGATTCCAGACGTGTCCAAGCCAGCCTATGCCGCAGAGTCGACGGTAGAACGCTGTTAAGCCCGCAACAAATAAATGCTCAAAATAAACTTTATTGCTCATTCACATTTCTAAATTGATTACAGCATTTATATTTAAAGAAAGTACAAGTTTCTTACGATTAATGTAAATGACACCACATCTATCTAATTTTTAGGTTTCTGCCTGCAAGTACACCCATATCTCCCAAAGCTAAGTGAAGCCACAGCTAACCTGAAAAATGTTGGTTTCCAGTCAGGAATGGAACAAGCACACAAATCGACGGCAATGTGACAACATAATAGAATTCACAAGACAGGAAAATAACATATGTGAGACAAAAACTAGAAAGTAGCTGATGTCATAGAAATCGGTGACGAAAACAAGGAAACAAAGAAAAGACAACTATCTATGTGTTTTGAAATATCAGTTTCGACATATGAACGACTAGGGGGTAAATCAGGCACCCTGCAAGTTTCGTGTGCAGCTGCTATTCTCCACGAAAGACACGGGGGATGGGTAAAGGGTAGTTCACACGTCTATTAAGATATTTTCCCTCCCGACTAGTACTCATGGACTCGAACAATTTACGAAACACGAAGACTTGATAATCACGAAATATAGTAAGTAGAGATCCATGATACTAATTTTCGTATAACGAGTGTATCAACAAGCAGCAAGACATATGTTTAAACATGAAATGTATAAACTACTATGAATCGAAAACCAATCAAAAAGTGCACTTGCTTGAGGTCCTTTGCTGGTGAAACCGATAATTCCATTGAGTTCAGACTAGTCCGATTAGCCTAGGTCGATATGAGGGAGTTCGGTTTGCAAGAAAATAGTAAATGTTCGATTAGTCATGATGGACAATCTAATCTAACAAAATTTGACTTAGGAATAAGAATTTCTTATTTTAGAAAATATTTATAACGTTTTAGAAAAACTTATTGAAAATATTGTATATATATATGAAATCCCAAAGGTTAAACCACAATATTTATTATATAAAAAATATAGATAGATGGAAGGGGAAGAGAGTTGGAAGGGGGTGCTCACACTTAGGTCGGCGGCCGAACGTTCTCCAGCGAGGTGGCGTACAGCCACGTGTGCTGGCGGAGGGGAGTTCATCTTGAGGCGCGGAAGCAGCACTTCGCAGGCGCTGCTGAGTGCAGCACGGCGGTGGAGAAGAAGACGACGTCAGACGGGATCATAGGTGCGCCACGGCGGATCTAATGCCCGCGGCTTTTCGTAACGCGGGGGAGGATGCTCCGCGGAGACCCGTTGGAGAGTATTTGAAGAAGATCGGATGGTGGCTGTCGTCGGTTGATGCGGTGGCTAAGATCCGAGGTAGCCTCGTCGGCGAGCTTACAGGGAGGCGCTCGGGACCATGCAGCAGCGCCATTGGTATACAGGTGGAGAAGCGTGGCCGGCAGCAGCGATGGTCTGGCAGCGATGTGACTCCGACGGCATGCGAGAAGGGGGAAGTCGGCCGGGAGGCTTGGGTTCTATGGCGCTCGGCTACCGTGCCGGGGCCCGGGACGATGGCGACCCAAGGTGGTGATGGTGGCTGCTCTGTGGTTTGGATATGGAGGGAAGGGGACGACGAGCATGATTTGGTGGTCGAACAGAGGGGCTCGGCCAGGGAGGTGTAGATGTGTCCGGCTGTTTGGACATGAAATTGGTGTAACAAATCGGATGAAGCGAATGATGTAGTCAAGGACACGTATGCATGGGTGTGCATACGACTGTCGTGGACACATGAACACAACCGTACACATATAAGCTGATTGTTGTTGTTGTTATCTGTGGGGGGGTTCCTCTGATGATGGTGAACGTGGGTGGTGATGCTGGCAATGGTGGCAGTAGTGAATTGGTTTGTCGAGGAAGGTGGTAGATGAGAGTCGTCGGTGTTGCGTAGAGGCTTGTATGCCTGTTGGCGATTAATATTCATAGAGAGAAAAGGATGGATAGGAAGATGGTCAGGATAGGCCAAGCGAAGCATATACGTATTGCCATATACGTATTGACGGAAGATATAGACATGAGCGGAAGAGATAAAGAGCGAGGGGAGGATTATGACTCCTAAGAAAATAGTTGGTTATCTAGATAGATTTATAGCTTGGTAATTATCTATTTAAATAGGTATTCGGTTTAAACGAATATAGAAGAGATTAACTGGTAGTTGAAATTATCACTCAAAGAAGACTTGAATTTAATCTTTCCATAAACTTAAATCTCAAATAAATATTTTTAAACATTAACTAATCAAATATGAATACGGTACTTGATAACAATAATTAATGCTTAATATTAAAATAATTTCGATCGTACACAAGATAATTTTGGAAAGTATATTTAATTGCGTCAAAGTAATTTAAATCATATTTAAACTTAACTAAATCGAATAGTTGTTTATAATGATAATTTGAAGTAGAAAAATAGCGTAAATAATATTTGACACTATCACGATAATGCAAAGTATTCAAATCGTAATCGAAAATAAGCTAGCAAATCTTTTGTTTTTAACATATTTATAGGTCTAAGAATTCATTTTCAAAATAAAATCATTTTGAAAGTCCAAAAGTGCAATCAAACACTTTTTATTTTATAATTAAGAAAAAATTACTAAAAATAATTTAGTGCTTCTAAATCATGATTTTCAAACATGTTTTTGGAAAACCGACAACAACAAATTATCTTTTAGAAAGTCTCGACAAAATCACCTTTAAACAAAATAATTAAAATATATAAATAATTTGATAATCCGGGAAGGGAGTTACAAATCTACCCTCCTTGGAAATAAATTTGTCCTCGAATTTAAGGGCTTCTAGGGCAGACGAACTTGTATGATCGGCAAAAATGGTGGTAATAATTTTAGGATAAGAGAATATTAATCAAACAAATGAAAAGAGGAAAAATACTATAGTAAAACACTGATCGACTAGAGTGGAAATGAACAGGCAAATAGGTATAGCGTGGTGTTGGGTTCTAGGTTAGGTCCGGGCTAGTTTAACGCAATCAGGTTCCCTAAAAAGTCAATAATTTGATTAATAATTAATTAAATCTTCTATAGGGTTTAAGTCGCAACTTTGAATGGTTTTCCTAGTTAGAACATACATATGGCTCGGCCTTCTCTATCATGGCTCAAATACTTGTCAATACACGTTACTGCACTATTCGTACCATGATTTCTAGTCATCTTGTACTCTAAAACTTAACCATGGCTAAGGTCTTCTATAATAATAATTAATAATATAAAAATTATAAAAAAAATCTAAAAATCATTATTTAATTCAAATAAATAAAATATTTTAAAATTTTGGGAAGAGGGGTTACAAATCTAACCTCCTTAGAAATAAATTTGTTCTTAAAATTTTGGAGGGTACGATTAGTTATGATTTAAGAATATAATCAAGAAATGATATGATCAATGATCAAAATGAGTTAGATCGTGAATAGAATCGAACTTTAAGGAAAGGTACCTCGTGGCACGATTAAGTATAGTCAAAGGGGTCTAGTCATGATGGCCAATATTATAATTGGAATATGATTAGCTAAACAAGGAAAGTCGTTTAGGCACGATTATCTGCTATTGGAATTATAGGCATGATCGTCTATCAAAATTTAGACATAGTCTTAACATGGTTAGAATCACTTAGATACAACTAAGATGCAATCACGATCGAGATTAATCATACAAGTCAACCAAGCATGAAAAATTTGGCACGAGTATGAATATGATCGAAATAAACGTGATCAAAGTGGAATAAAATTTAGTAATGATTGACGGGAAATATAGACGCGATTATGATTTAGTCATGAACAAAATTGTTTAAGATTGATCAAAATTAAAATCATTTTGGTACGAACAACTAATTAAGCAAAATTATTTAGGCACGATCATAGAATCGAATTCTAGGATAAGATGCGAATTGGCATGATCGAAATAGAATCGAATAGTCTAGTCGTGATCAAAAGGTCTTTAAGGATGATCCAAATTGGAATCGTTCTAACACGATCGATTGTGTAAGCATGATCACAGAATCATAATCTAGGAGTGATTATGAATCTATTGGAAGAAAATTAAGTTAGGTTTAAAAGATGACGATTTGAAAATAGGAAGATAAGGAAGAAAGGAAGAGCAACCAGTTTATTGAGAAGATGGTAACTAGGAATAAGGCACAAATCAATTTGGAAACTTAATAGTCCTATGCCAATAAAGGACGTAGCCTCTACGGTATTCGAAAATCGTAAGCACATCCGGAGTCACTTTACCGAGAATTTATGCCTTGCCAGTGTACAACTAGCTGTAATAAACTCTTGGTTCCACGACTCAAGCAAGGATACGGTAACGAATACCCTGTCAACTCTATCCAATCTGCACATAAAAACTTAAGGATAAAAATAGGACAACCAAGACATAGTTTTAATAATGTTCGATCACCCACGCTTATCTGTAATTACTTCAACTTAGGGGTCATGCCTCGTCAGTGCGCGGCTGGCTGCAGTTAACCCGCAGTCTCCATAATTCAAATAAATGGCAACAATACGCTGCTGTCTTGCCATTATGAGTCATTAAAAACTATTCCAACTATATTCATAGAATTCAAAAGAGCTTCTAGAATTTCAACAAGTTGAGAAAATATAAGTATCTGAAAAGTATCATTTTTTTTGAAAACTCAAACGATTTGATTAGGAAGAAAATGATCGAAGATAATATATGTTTTGATTTCTAGTTCTCTAATATTCAAGATTGAGGAAAAACGTATATATATCTTGAGTTCCAACGAACTAACTCGGAATAAATATATGGATAGTTGGACTAGGTTCAAACTCAATAGAGGAAAATAAAATATTAATTTATAGGGATACAATTACTTATAGCCTATGGAAATAAACACAGTCTTTACGATATGATGATAAAATTTAGATAGGACAGAAAAGATAATTGGACAATTTATCAAGGTTTAATATTGAATTCTAGGAAGCCTAATTTACCAAGTGAATAGTCTACCCATCTTGGGTCCTATCGTCGTATCAAAACACAATGGTATATTCTTCTTGGGAAATTCCTCTAAGTTAACTATATGGTGTAGAATTCAACAAATCTCTACCTAAATCACATGGCCTGTATAGCAATCTTAACTACCCAATAGTCAATTTCAATAAGGGACTCCTACTCCTAGTCATCCTCCTAAAATCAACTTAATCCTAGTTGTGAATGAGCATTTCCTAGTCACAAGCTCGCAGCAGTACGACTAACTTAAGTACTACCACGAGTTGTAATCTTTTACAAAATCTGACCTGCATGGGCCACCACAAAAACTTGTCACGACCCGCACCCGCCTTTCGGATACGAAATGTGTCTAAGCCAGCCTACGCCGCAGAGTCGACGGTAGAACGTTGTCAAGCCTGCAACAAATAAATGCTCAAAATAAACTTTATTGCTTATTCACATTTCTAAATTGATTACAACATTTACAATATTTATATTTAAAGAAAGTAAAAGGTTCTTACAATTAATGTAAATGATACCACATCTATCTAATTTTTAGGTTTCTGCTTACAAGTACACCCGTATTTCCCAAAGCTAAGTGAAGCCACAGCTAACCTGAAAAATGTTGGTTTCCAGTCAGGAATGGAACAAGCACACAAACCGACGGCAATGCAACAACATAATAGAATTTACAAGACAGGAAAATAACATATGTGAGATAAAACTAGAAAGTAGCTGATGTCATGGAAATCGGTGACGAAAACAAGGAAACAAAGAAAAGACAACTATCTATGTGTTTTGAAATATCAGTTTCGACATGTGAACGTCTAGGGGGTAAATCAGGCACCCTGCAAGTTTCGTGTGCAGCTGCTATTCTCCACGAAAGACACGGGAGATGGGTAAAGGGTAATTCACACGTCTATTAAGATATTTTCCCTCCCGACTAGTACTCATGGACTCGAACAATTCACAAAACACGAAGACTTGATAATCACGAAATATAGTAAGTAGAGATCCATGATACTAATTTTTGTATAACGAGTGTATCAACAAGCAGCAAGACATATATTTAAACATGAAATGTATAAACTACTATGAATCGAAAAGCAATCAAAATATGCACTTGCTTGAGGTCCTTTGCTGTAAAACCGATAATTCCATTGAGTTCAGACTAGTCCGATTAGCCTAGGTCGATATGAGGGAGTTCGGTTTGCAAGAAAACAGTAAATGTTCGATTAGTCATGATGGACAATCTAATCTAACAGAATTTGACTTAGGAATAAGAATTTCTTATTTTAGAAA
>JANAVB010024109.1:0-41024 GCA_029216955.1 Iris pallida
GAAGCCAAGGAGGCAAGGAGGAAAGTCCAGAAGCTTTGAGCAATGTTCAATGCCCGAGACTACTCCCGAGACCTCAGAGTACGGCAGCCATATCCCGTCGCATAGAAAGATGTTCCTTTTCCCCCATGCTACAAATCGTTCCATATAGATTCGTATGACGGAAAGACCTCTGCTAGTCGGTACATGACTTATTTTGAGGTCACAACCGACCACTTGTCGTATAGCGACGCCATCCTCACACGATTATTTATCGGAGCATTGGAGGGGATCGTGTTCGACTGGTATCGCAACCTTTCAGACAAACTGTATCCATTCTTTTGACGGCTTCAAGCACATGTTCCTGGAGAAGTTCTACGAAGTAGGGCATAATGTGACAATGTCGTCTCTCATGGACGTCGTTCAGGGAGAGAATGAGCTAACAAGGAACTATATCAAGCGGTTCTGCAAAATCGTAATGAGATTGCCCCAAGGCAATCCCGAGACCTCCTTGATTAAAATCTGCCAGAAGAAGTTGCTCCCCGCAATTAGCCTCTGTGGATAGATTTCGAAGAGGTTACTGTGGCTGCGAACATAGTATCTGTTCAATTCGGTGACTTCCCCTCAACAAATACTCCAGACGGGGTAATACCTGTCCCTCGGGCAACGATGGAGGTTACTAATCTTCCACCCGTCCAGAACCAGACATCTGGTTCGGTACCTCTCACCACATCGTGAGGAGAGATCATGTGGGTGCACCCGGACTTAGTGCCTGAAGTCACCCAAGCGGTATCATCTCCTACCAACGAAAAGAAGGGTAGGAAGTCTAGATCATGCCATACAATTTTAGCCGAAGCTGAGGAAGCGGCAGCCGTTGTTACCCGGTCTGGGGCATAAGTCCAGCCTACACTGGGCAGTTCAGTCGAAGATCCTCAGCCGGCAACGTCTGCCTCTGATGTTCCAAGGCCGCCTCAGCCTCCATCGGCAGGTAAGCCCATGCCAAAGGAAACCCGCTTCGACAGGCCATTCCGTAACGATGCACCTCAGGGGCTAGAGAAACCTTACAACTTTGACATAGTTGGCTAATACGCCAGCAAAGTTGTCGTTATACGAGCTCCTAAGGCTCTCCAAGGATCTTCGTGTCGCATTGAGCGAAGCACTCCAAAATGCTGACGCCTACTTAGCCCAGGTCAAGCCTCCAGGGGAAGACCCGTCAGCAGATCTACAGGGCTACAATTGCACAGATGCAATACCCAATATCGTATTTACCCCATAGGACATGTTGATCAAGTCCAACTTGCATGATCGCCCCTTGTACTATAATGGATACATAGGCGACATCAAGGTGGATCGGATGCATATCAACCCTGGCTCGTCGATAAGCATCATCCCGAAATCTTGCTCCAACTTCTGGGCATCCCTATGCACTGGCTAGCGGCGACCAATACTGCCATTAGCGGTTTCAACTCGGGAAGGAGCTATCCCCTAGGGAAGATCCGATTGAAATGTCAGATTGGTAACCTGAAGATGGAGGTTACCTGCTACGTCATAGATGCAGACACGTCCTACAACATCCTCCTGGGATGTCTGTGGATACATGACTATATAATTGTACCATCCACCCTTCACCAGTGCTTCAAGTATGTCAGTAAGCACGGCTTCGTGAAGATTGAATTCGACGACATTGATCCCTTCAAAGGGGTTGAATCTTATTACTCTTCGGAGGCTTGTCTATATGACTAATCCAAGAAACACATAACTGACAAACTGGAGGCCATCACAGGGCCAGAAGAACCCTTGAAAATTCATCTCCAAGCTCGTAAATCGGGCAAAGCCGCACCCTTCGTCGCAACTTTGCATAAAGAGGTGCCTGGTTCTCCTGTCTCACCTGCACAGTTGGAACCAATGGTCATCCGGCTCCTAAGAACCAGCCAGGAGCCAAAACCCGTCATAGGGCCGATGGTGATCCGATTGCCAAAATCCAATCAAAGGCAACAGAAAGATGCGAGGCCCTCTGTGACGTCGATGGTGATCCGATTGCCAAAATCCACTCAAAGGCAACCGAAAGACATAAAGTCCCCTGTCGAGCTAATTGTCATCCGTCTTCCCAAGACAAGCCGGCAACCAAGTGTCGATCCGACACCCTCAGGCAAGCCAATACCACAAGCTGAACCCTTGGTGGTCAAGTTGCCCAAGACAGTGCTCCAACCTCCGGTCTCGCACGGGGTAGCCGAAGAAGACGTAGAACTCGCCAAGTACCTGGTTGCACAGGTGGATAGCCCCTCTCCCGATGATATAATCCCTATAGACAAAATTCCTTATTTCATCAATAAGAGGCTGTCGTTGGAATATTCTGAGTGTGATAAGCTTAATCTGATGTATGCTGCATGGGACTGTCTAGACGTTAATCTGTACACACAAGTGACAACCGTCCATACCGCAAATCAACTTGCTCCCATTAAAGGCGTTTACTTCCTAGTCCCAGGCAGAAGAGAAGGGGGTCACACGATCATCTTTGGCCGAAAAGAAGGTCCTCAATCTTTCACGCCACAAGAGTTCGATCTCGAACCCGACGCTGGAAGATTACCGCTCTACCTGTATAGTCTTCAAGCCAAGTACTTCATGCAAAAGTAGGGGTATGACATGGAGGCTACCTCGGGTCTGAATTACGGCAACGGTCGGCAATTGCCTCTACAGCTGTCAGCACCGACTGGGAAACCTCAGGACTATTATCACAAATTCAGACACGGACTCGGGTATGTTACACCAGCAACAACGCCCGAGTATTCCGATGAAGAATGCGAGTGGCACTCTCATTCGTCTGAGTCACCTACTTACGACTCCGATGGCAGCATTGGAGATATATTCAGGCAGACATTATCTGTCAATATGACATCCGCTGATATTAAAGAGGAAGACGAAGATCTATTCGAACCGGTTGAGTTGGAGCCATGGGTCCAACAACTGGATGCACAATAGGAGAAGTGTTTGAACTACGAGACCCTCCCACTGAAGACGAGGTCATACAAGTTGACCTTGGTGATGAATCCTCCACAAAGCCAATCTTTATCAGTAAAAGCCTGACGGACGAGGAGCGAGAGTCGCTGTTACAACTCGTCAGAGAATACATCGACGTCTTCACTTAGAGCTATGAAGACATGCCAGGGCTAAATTTTGAGATCGCACTTCATAAGCTCAACATTTATCCGGACGCAAAACCAGTCAAACAACAGCAGCGACTGTTTCGTCCAGACATCATGAACTCCATTGAAGCAGAAGTAAACAAGCTTGTAGCTAATGGTTTCATCCGTGAAGAGCAGCACCCAGACTGGGTAGCCAACATAGTACCAGTCATCAAGAAGAACGAAAAGATCCAAATTTGCATCAACTTTCGCAATCTGAATACGTTATGCCCTAAGGATGAATTCCTTCTTTCGATCACCGACATAATGATCGATAATACATGTGGCTTTGAGTGCATGTCCTTCATGGATGGCTTTTCAGGATACAATCAAATCAAAATGTCTCCTGATGATGAGAAGCATATGTCATTCCGAACACCGATCGACGTGTATTGTTATACGGTCATGCCCTTCGGCCTGAAGAACGTCGGTGCTACATATCAACGTGCTATGAGCGTCATCTTCAGAGATCACTTGCGCAAGACAGTGGAGTGTTATGTTGACGTCCTCGTCGTCAAAAGTCGCTCAAAAAATGATCACTTACATGATTTGAGAATATTGTTCAACCTCTTGCGAGCGCACAATCTGAAGATGAATCCCACCAAGCCTTTCCTGGGCGTGTCCAGCGGGAAGTTCTTGGGCTTCGTCATTACTTTTTGGGACATTCACATAGACCCCGATAAAATAAAAGCAATCCTGGAGATGAGTCCACCGAGGAACCTCCGTGAACTCCGTGGCCTTCAGGGAAGACTAGCCTACATCAGGAGGTACATATCTAACCTCTCAGGGCGATATCAACCCTTCACTCAACTCATGAGGATAGGTGTCTCTTTCGTATGGAATGAGGAATGTCAGCGTGCCTTTGATGACATTAAGGAATACCTGACGAATCCGCCAGTTCTGGTAGCCCCGGTCGTCGGAAAGCCCTTTCTGCTCTATGTACGGGCGATGGAACACTCCCTCGGTGCTTTGCTAGCACAGAATAATGACGCGGGACATGACCAAGCTATTTACTATCTCAGCCGGATGATGGTTGGACCGAAACATAGGTACACCGCCGTAGAGAAGGAGTGCCTTGCCCTAGTGTTCGCCATTCAGAAAATACGACACTATGTGATAGGGCAGACCATCCATGTTGTCTCACGAGTTAATCCTCTCAGGGTTCTTATGACCAAACTAGGCGCACTCAGTTCTCGTCTAGCCACCTGGGCGATACAGTTATCCCCCTACAACATGATTTTTATTTCGCAAAAGGCTGTCAAAGGTCAAGCCCTAGCCAACTTCTTAGCAGCCCATCCAAGCTCAGAAATAGCCAAAATTTATGAAGAAATCCCCGATGAAGTCGTCGTCTCAAATATGACATCATATGATGCCATTTGGCGAATGTTCTTTGACGGTGCTTCAAGAACGGGTTCACAAGGTGATATCGTCGCTGGAGTCGGGATAGTATTAATTTCTCCCTCTGGACTGGTGGTCAATCGGGCATATTCTCTCACAGAACCAAGTTCAAACAACATAGCCGAATATAACGTTCTAGTCATCGAACTCTAACTCGCAAAAGAGGTGGGGTTCAAGTACCTGGAAGCGTATGGCAATTCGCAGATGATTGTTAATCAGATTCGAGGCTCATTCGAGGTTCGCAACGAGGACCTGATTCTCTACCATCAGACAATAATTGCCATCATTGCAACCTTAGAGGGGTTCTTTATAGAGCATGTTCCTAGGCTCCAAAATATTGAAGCCGATGCCCTAGCAGGCCTCACCGCTTCCTTGGCATTCCAAATGATGCTTATCATCTAGTCAACGTGATAGGCCATGAGCTGGTCTGTCCCAAGAACAATGTTCAACTGGGTACGAGTTACTCCGCCCAGATAACCAATGACATACAAGACTGGAGACGCTTGCTCATCGACTTTGCAGTCTACGAAATTCTGCCAGAGAATGTGAAGGAAGCAACTTCAATCAGAAGCCGCTCTTTCAGATTCTTCTATGATACAGAGACGAAAAAGTTATATCAGCGATCCTACGATGGGCTACGGTTAAGATGCCTGTCAAATGCAGAAGCCAAAGAAGCCTTACGCGAGGCTCACTATGGCGCTTGCGAGGCTCACCAATCTGGCCCGAAATTATAAAATCGTCTCCGTTGGATGGGTTATTACTGGCCCACAATAGTAGCAGATGCAGTTGATTATACAAAGAAGTGTAAGGCTTGCCAAATCCACGTAGATTTCATACATCTGACATCCGAATTCTTGCACCCAATAGTGGCCTCTTGGCCATTTAAAGCATGGGGAATGGACATCTTTGGGCCAATCACCCCACCGTCGTCTAGGAAGCATCGGTTCATACTTACAATCACCGATTACTTCTCCAAATGGACGAAAGCTGTTCCGCTTGCAGAGGTAAAGACATCAAACGTGATTAGTTTCATAAAATATCATATCATCTACCGTTTTGGACTGTCCCGGTGGATTATTTACGACAACGGTCCGTAGTTCACAAGCCACACTTTCTATTGATTTTGTGACAAGAATCAGATTCAGAACATGGCCTTGACGGCATATTGTAGGTCCTAAAAATCAAGTTGCATTCATCAACAAAGTCATGAAAATCAAGAAATACATCTTTCAAATGAACTGCGCAGAAGTCAGATTGTGTACCATCCAGATTGTGCAGACTTGACTGCGCACACTGTCAAGTGCGCAAGTTGACGTAGCAAATGTCATCATTATTTGACAGAATCAGATCTTCTGACAACTGACAGCACGGAGAATGAGGAGACTGTTCGTTTATTGTGCAGCACGGCGCTCGAGGACAGCTGTACATGCAGCACAATCGGCCAGGTTCTCTGCTGCACAGTCTACTCCTGCGCAATCTGAAGTCAGCGTAATTCATGTGGCGCTTTTCATCATGACAAATGACAAATGTACATGTGACATTCATGCCATCAATTGCTCACTACGTGGCAACCGTCTGCACACGATCATGCGCAATTCAATCAAAAGATGCCATGTGTCCAAGACAGTTAGCCCACGATCAAACAACTGCCAGCGCAGTCTGATGCTGCGCAATCCAGTCCATGCGCAATTCAACTTGCGCCATTCAGAATAAGTAAAAGTTAGTTATTTCCAGAACTCTATAAATAGAGTTTCAAGTCTTCATTCAAGGGGATCAGACATAAAGTTCAAAAATATCAGAGAGTTCAGGAGTTCTTCCCAAGTGCTGCTGCATTCTTTCGAGGCTTTTGCTTTCAACTTCATAGGCTATCGTCTTCAAAGTTCACATCGTCCAAGCCTCCAAGGGATAAAGCAATCATCATCTAGGTTGGATTCCTACAGTTGTACTTTCCCAGAATTCTTGTAATCTCTTTACAAAGTTTGTTGAAATAAAGTTCATACTTTTATTTTTGCAAACAAAATGGCGACTCTGCTGGGGCCGACTTTCTCCTCCGACGAGGAAGTGACAACTCAATGTGACGTTGCGTCTATCGGAAAGACGCAGAAGACGCTGGTTGTGAAGGTCAATCAGACAGCCTATGAAGCTATGATCAACTCCAGGACCACTCCTCGCACTGCAGCAATTTCTGCCATGAGCAAAGTGTGCCTAGTGTGGGTCCCCAAGACTGCTGTGCAGTCTGTTGATTCGGCCCCTAAGAATGCTACGCAGTCTGTTCGTTCTGCCACCAAGACTGTTGCGCAGTCTAAAGTTTCTGCCACCAAGACTGTTGCACAGTCCAAAGTCTCTGTTGTTGCACAATCTGCCTCTGTCACTCATGCGCAGTCTGCTGTTGCCAGTGCACAAACTACTTATGCTGCCCTATCAAAGTGCAAGACTCCTCTGCCCCTGGCGCAGTTGGCTGAAACAACTCCTGCACAATCCACCACTCCAGCAACCAGAGTGCAACCCAAACACTCTGGCAGCAAGACTTTTGCTACGCAAACCATTGTGACTAAGGCCAGAAAAGCTCCTGCCAGAGTTACTCATGCGCAAGTTGCCAGTGCACCATCAGCCAATGCGCAAACTGTACCAACGCAATCCAAGAGTGACAGCCCTTTGGCTAAACTCACTTCTTCTCACAGCAAGGAGAAAAGCTCTACTCCTCTTTCCAAGCACCCTGTTGCTCCTGCGTAATCTACTGGGGGTAGTCTTTTGGCTATTTCTCCTCTTCCTCAGAAAAAAGAAAAAGGCCCATTGGTCTTTTTTCAAACTTCCTTATCCCATGACTTGGAAGACAACAGAGGAAAACGCTCTTTAGCTAACCCTTCTTCACAAAATAAAGGAAAAGGCCTTTTGGTCTTTTCTCAATCTTCCTCGATTTTTACCGTAGAAGATCAATCTGAACGTGCCTCGGCACCAGTCAATACAAGAACTCTTTCAAACAAGGGTTCTTCTTCCCTTCTTGTCAAAAGAACTTGTACTGATCAAAGAGGTATTCTGCCTACCCCGGTAGTAGAATTCTAAGATCTCCCAACTCTCAAGATTTCCCGTTCGAAATAGGGAAAATTGTTGGTGTCCCAAACAGAAACCCTTGGGGGTGAATTTACAGATCTAAGAACTTATCTCAATAGGCCAACTTCGGCAAAACGTAAACAACCAATGCCGAAGATGAACTTACATCAAAAGCGAACCTCCAGGGTCAAAAATCCCGACACCTATGCCAATGAAGTGAGCACTTCCCTATATACTCAAGGGACAAAACATCTGAAGAACCGGAACCATGTTCCGAATATTGTCAAAGAACAGATCCCTCAAACTTTTGATCTCCGAGAACATCTCAAGCAAAAGCGGGACAACGTCTCAATACCTCCAGTTCAATCATCTGATCATCATTGCAATCATAAAGTCATCATCCAATGTTGTTGTCAAACAACAAACCGATCTGTCTTCGATAGTTTGACTTTTGCAAAATCTGAACCTATGTCAGAAGATGAAGACGAAGTCTTGTACGCTTCTGTCAACATGACTTCCCGAGACACTGGGGGTAGGAAGTGCTCCAAGTACGGCAAGCCTCGCCGTTCTAGTCAATGGTATTTAGATTTACTCCAGGAATCTTCTGAAGGAGTATTTCGACATACCCGATCCCGAAGTCGAGATACAATCGGTCAAAGGAATCTTCTTCAAACTCCTTCTGGTCATCTGCCTACTTCTCATTCAGGGGATGACTCTTTATCTGACTATGATACATACAGTGAAAGTTCTGAACAAACAATATCTTCCACTGTACCAAGGGAAGTAACAGCTTATATTGTCAATGAAGATCCGGATGCTTCAACTTCGACAAATCAAGAACAACGGATTGCTGCACTAGAAGACAAGCTGAAGACCATGGCTGAAATGGTCGCCAGTATGCATTCTATCATTGTGGTACAACATACCACACCACCTACTGTACCTGCTGCAAGTCCTGAAATCATAGCATCGTCAGTACCTGTCAACGCCGGACTGGGGGTAGTATCTCCTCAAGTACCTCTTGTACAAGTTCAACCTACACCCAGTCAGTCAGGTGCTGGGGGTGGTACTTATCATGCTGTTCCTCCTCCTAACACCCAGATTCCACTTGCTCCCTCTTCATCATCTGAAGACGCCAATAAAGCTGTTAAGCTCTTGCGTACTCAATTCGAAGCCTTCAAAGAAAAGGACAATCTGCAGAGGTTGGGGATCAAGCAACCTTATCCAGTTGAATAGAAAGAAGTCCCATTTCCTCCTAAGTACAAGATTCCAACAATCTCTCTATTTGATGGTAGCACCTCTCCCAGTCAATTCATTAACCATTTTAAGGTTATGACTGTTCAACTCCAGCCAAATGACGCTCTTCTTACCAGAGTATTCGTCGGCTGTTTAGCCGGTGTTGCATACGATTGGTATAGAAGCCTGCCCGATGGCTGTATCACTTCCTTCTCGGGTCTCAAACAAATCTTCTTAGAACGATTTTATGAAGGGATCAACGACATGACCATGTCAGCCCTTAATAAAATCAAAAAAAAGACATAATAAAACTGCTGAGAGTTTTATTGAATGATTCCACCGAAAAGCCTTAAAGATGCCTCTAGGGACTCCGGCCGCTGTCACCATAGACACCTGTAAGACAAATCTTTTGTCTATCATCAGCATATGGACGGGGTCAACTCAATTCCAAAATTGGCCATCCTTCATTGTCAACGCTAAAGCAGCTGAAGTTAGCGCCGACAAGTTCAAGCAACTAGGGGTACAAATGTCTAACCCCGATCGGGATGAACACCAAACATTGAATAGCGGTAATATCCAGAATAACCGCAAGAACATGGAGACATTGAACATCAACTTGAAGAGTAAAGAGTCTCTGGCTGTTAACGTAGCTCCACCTACGTCTACTTCTACTCCTTCTGCCCCTCCACCAAGGGAACCTCGTCCTAAAGTAGAGTACTCCTTTGACGAGAATGACACTGCTAGCATCTTTGATTGTTTAATCAAAAGCAACAAGATCCAAATCCCAGACCCAAAGAAGCCTGATGAAGTCGGTAAGACTGATCATCCCAAGTATTGTGTCTATCACAGGTTCATTGGGCATCCCACTCGAGCATGTTATGTGCTCAAAGGCAAAATTCAAGAGCTGGTCAATGCTGGTATTGTCACTCTGCAACAAGACGAGAAGACTGTGACTGCAAATATGGTTTCAGTTCAATTCGGTGACTTCCCTCCACAGATGGTGCAGCATGACGTCATCCCTATTCCTAAAGCTACTCTTGAGATTGAGAATCTCCCTCCTCCACAAAGTGAAGGTCTCGTTCCTTTGTCTCTTGACAATGGTGAGATTATGTGGATTCATCCTGATCTCGCTTCAGATTTCGAAGTTCCCTCTTCCTCCAAGAAGAAAGATCGCTCTAAGGGCAAGACAAAGACTTGTAACATGGTGTCTTTTGACCCCATAGTTGACGAGGAAATTCTATTGGGCACCAGATCAGGGAAAGCCTATCTGAAGGATTACCCCGAAACTCAAGAGAATCCTGCCTCTTCTTCTGAACCTGCTCCAGTGCAGCCTGTTTCCACTGAGGATATTTCTTCTGCACCCTCACCAGTTGTAGTACCTATTTCTTCCAAGCCGACGGTAGCTGACAAAGGCAAACAACAAGTCCGTTTTGACAAACCTTTGAAGAAGTTATCTCCTTCCGGACTTGAGAAGCCTTACAACTTTGACATCTTGGCTCAGTTAGCCAATACACCGGCTCGACTGTCTATCTTTGAGCTCTTGCGCCTCTCCAAAGAGACTCAAGAAACTCTAAGTGACGCTCTCATGCAAGCTGAAACTTGTCTAGCCCTTCTGAAGAAGCCGAAAGCAGAGCCAGTCTCTTGTCTTCATTGTCATAGTATTCTGGAATTGATTCCAAACATAACTTTCACACAAGATGACATACTAATGGAAGACAATAGGCACGATCGTCCTCTCTACTATACAGGGTATGTCGATAAGATGAAAGTCAATCGTATTCTTATAGACCCAGGGTCTGCTCTCAGCATCATGCCAAAGACAATGTTAGATGCATTAAAGATCCCAGTGCATAGTCTCTCCAGTACAATCACTACCATTCTTGGATTTAATCAAGGAAGGAGTGAACCTCTGGGCAAGATTCGCCTAAAACTCCAAATAGGCAATCTTCACACAAAGGTGACCTTCTACATCATTGACAATCATGGTTGTTCTTACAATGCTTTGTTGGGAAGACCATTTCTGCATGAGCACAACATTGTTCCTTCGACTCTCCATCAATGTTTTAAATATATTGATGACAATGGAGAGGAGCAAAAGGAGGTTGCTGATCTCTATCCTTTTAAAGGCGTCGAAGCATACTGCAACGATGCTCGTATATATAAAGATAAATTCATGAAGGTGGTGTTGTCTCTGGATACTGAAGAAGAACAAGAAGCAATGCCTAAAGACACCCTTATCATACCTGTTAAAGGACGAGTCTCTCATCCTCAGTCCTCTAAGCCACTGGCTATTCACTTGCCAGTCCAGAAACAACCAACTGATGATGATAAAAGGGAGCTCACCTTTTCTGAGCCACTTGTTATCGACTTACGTCGTAACAAGGACAAAAAGGAGCTCACCTCTTCTGAGCCACTTGTTATCGATCTAACTCATAACAAGGACAAAAGGGAGCTCACCTCCTCTGAGCCGCTTGTTATTGACCTCCATCGTAACAAGGCCAATCCTCCTCCACGTTCTTCTTCTCCCCCTCTTGTAATCAATCTGACCAAGCCTGCTAAGGCTAAAGGTCCTGTTGCAAATACGAATGTACAGATCAATGAAAAAGCATCTACTTTCCAGTATACTGATGTCATTAATCATAATAAATGCTATTTGGATATGTTAGATAGCTATCAGTCATTTACAATGGGAGTTGTACAATCTCTTCAAACAGAAGTCTCATTGGAACATCCAAAAGATTCATATCGTATTGCTCCCGCTCGAAAGAAAGGCAAGAGTCTAATACTTTTTAGTAAAGGACCGGAACAACAATTCAGTTATACGGATGATAGCAAAAGTAACGATACATGACATCTTCAACTCCGTTGTTACAGTCAGCAATCAAAAGACATCATCCAAAAAATGGGTTATGACTTCAAGAGTGGCCTCAACTACGGTAAGGGTAGACGAACTCCTATCCATACGACTGTTCCAGAAGGAAAGTCAGAGATATACTACAGCAGGACTAAAAGAGGTCTCGGATATGCTTCTCCTCCAGTATTATCTCCAGCAGTCTCCGAATCTGATAGCGAGGAGCGCTCTAACTCTTCTGATTCCAGGTCATAGGATTCTGATACCAGTGTTGGTCAAGTTCATCGGTTGATTGTATCATCTAACATGGTCTCTGCCGAACTTCCAGAAGGATATGACGAGGATATTGAAGAAAGTCCCAAAACAGATCCTTGGGCTCAACGAATGGATACCCAATAGGAACTCCGATTCGAACAAAGAGAACCTCCTACTGAAGATCAATTGGTGCAAATTGATGTAGGAGAAAGTGGGTCACCTCGTCCAATATTCATCAGCAGGAACCTTCCAGAGACAAATAAGCAAGAATTAATTCTTCTTATTAAAGAATACATTGATGTCTTTGCTTGGAGTTACGAAGACATGCCAGGTCTAGATCCTAAAGTTGCTACTCACAAATTGAATATTCTGCCGAATGCAAAACCGGTCAAACAACAACGATGCTTCAAGCCAGAAATGATGGATGCAGTCGATGATAAAGTCAAAAAGCTCATCGCTTGTGGTTTTATCCGAGAAGAACAACATCCTGATTAGGTAGCCAATGTTGTCCCAGTTCTGAAGAAAATTGGCAAAGTTCGAGTGTGCATCAACTTTCGGGATCTTAACGAAGCCTGTCCAAAAGATGAATTTCCTATTCCTATCACGGACGTTATGATTGACAACACCTGTGGGTTCGAGCGAATATCCTTCATGGATGGATTCTCTGGATACAATCAAATTCGGATGAATCCTGAAGATGAAAAACACACTTCTTTCCGCACTCCTCGTGGAGTTTACTGCTATACTGTAATGCCATTTGGTCTCAAGAACGCTGGTGCAACTTACCAACGAGCCATGAGTACCATCTTTCGAGATCATCTGCGCAAAACTGTCGAATGCTATGTTGACGATATCGCCGTCAAGAGTCGTTTAAAGGAAGATCATATCCAAGATTTAAGAACAATTTTCAATCTCATGCGCCAACATCAACTCAAAATAAATCCTACCAAGTCATTCTTGGGTGTCTCAAGTGGTAAATTTCTCGGCTTCGTCATTACCTCTAAGGGTATACACGTGGATCCCGAGAAGATCAAATCCATTCAAGAGATGCGTCCTCCACGCAACCTAAAAGAGCTACGAGGATTCCAAGGTCGACTTGCATACATCAGGAGATTCATTTCGAATTTGTCTGGACGCTGCAGACCATTCACTCAACTAATGAAGAAAGGTGTCTCTTTTATTTGGACTGAAGAGTGTCAACGAGCATTCGACGATATAAAGCGGTATCTCATGAACCCACCAGTCTTGGTGCCACCAATCTCAGGCATACCATTCTTAATGTATGTCCGTGCTATGGACCATTCATTAGGTACTTTACTTGCCCAAAAGAACAAAGAAGGTCATGAACATGCCATCTACTATCTTAGTCGTACTATGATTGGTGCCGAACATCGTTATAGTCCGGTCGAAAAAGAATGCCTAGCTCTTATGTTTATTGTTCAAAAGACTCGGCATTACATCATTGGTCAAACCATTCATGTCATATCCCGAGTTAATCCTCTTCGAGTACTCATGAAGAAGCCCAGCACACTCAATTCTCGGCTGGCTACGTGGGCCATTCTGCTAGCCCAGTATGACATGGTATATGTTCCATAAAAGTCTGTCAAAGGTCAAGCGCTGGCGGACTTCCTAGCGGCTCATCCTGTTCCAGAGACATCCAAACTCTATGATAAAATTCCAGATGAGACATTAGAATCAAATATGATCTCCGAAGAATTTCCTACTTGGCGTCTATTCTTTGATGGTGCATCCAGAATCGGACCCAATGGTGCCATTGTAGCAGGAGTTGGGGTTGTTCTCGTTTCTCCAGATGGATCAACCATTCAAAGAGCTTCCTCTCTAGATGAGCCTTGTTCCAACAATGTAGCAGAATACAATGCTCTGCTCATCGGCCTTCAATTAGCTAAACAATTGGACGTTGAATATCTCGAAGTCTACGGCGACCTCAAGCTGGTTGTCAACCAGGTCAGAGGAACCTATGAAGTCCGCCATCAAGATCTAGTGCCCTATCATGAAGCAGCAGTCAACATGGCTACATCATTCAAAGCTTTTTTTATTGACTATGTTCGCCGAGCTTGCAATACCAAAGCAGATGCCTTGGCCAACCTTGCAGCAGCCTTAGCCATCCCTATTAAAAGACAACAGGTGGTGGTCATCTCTAATCGGAAATTGTTTTGTGTCGAAAACAATCGTAATATTGAATTCAGTAATCTTACTGAAGCCAATGTCATCAGTGAAGATTAGAGAACTCCTTTCATTGACTTCGTAGTTCATGACATACTCCCTGAAGATCCAAAGAAGGCCACGAGTATTCGTTGACGTTCTCTTTTGTCACGACCCGCACCCTAGAGTAAGGGCACGAGAAGTGGGTACGTCCAGCCTACGCCGCAGTGTCGGCGGTAGAACGCTGTCCTAGGTCAATCATCTAACAGTATAAGGTACCTGTACAGTTTATACTCTCCGAATAGAGGTGACAAATAGAAAACAAACTCAATCACATCTAGGGTAGAAGAACGAAGAACAGATAGATAGTAACTCAAAGAGAACCATAGCATAGATGAAATAAGACTAAGTGTCTAAGATACATAACATCCAGAATGTCAACTCATAATACAATAAGTCTAAGAGTCTATACATCTCCACATCTCAAAATACAACACAGAATGTGAGACAAAAAGTAAATATAGAAAAGACTGCCTAGACTAAACTGGTCTAGACTACTGGAACATCCTCCTCAGCTGTAGGTGGAACCTGCTGAGGGTCCTCAATACAAGTATCATCTAGTCCTGCTCCATAATAGGTAGACACCAGGCCTCATCCTCATCCTCTGTAATATTTTCAACAGGTCCAATCAGGACGGAAACGAGCACAAAACATCTCACACAGTGCATATCATGTTAGGAAATACGATACAGGCAATAGAGTAAGATACATGAACTGCTGAAAGGAAATATACGCTGTAAAAGAGATAGCTGTAATGAAATATCTACTATAAATAGAGAACTAACAGTGGCTAGTGAGTCAGAGTACGAGATAGCACATGTGAACGGACGGATTTGTACATGATCGAGTTTGCACATGAATACACTACTTTGGAATTGTTCACACGACTACTAGCACTCCCCCGTATCCCCAATCAATACACAAGGATCTGTACAGGTTACGTTATTGTACATGATATCACATGGGGCCCATGAAAGGGTGCACATGATAGTATACATGAGAGCTCAGTAAACATGAGAGTACATGATCACATGAGTGTACATGAATAATGAAAGCATGGGTGTACATGATGATAGTGAAACACACATAACATGAAGTACCCGATGCTCCCGAGGGGGATAACATCTCATGTAAAGATCCATATAGTACCAATCCGTGTTACCAACGTGACAGCAACAAGTAAAGTAATCTAGAGCGAGAAGTAAAGCCTGAACAAGTATGAAACGGTCAGAGAATGTACTCGCCTGATAACTGAATGTCTGAAGAGGATATACTGCATGAGGAGAGGTGTGTGGCTCCTAGTCAGAGCAACACAGGTCACCATGTATCCACAATGGTAAAAATAAAGTATACAATGCATACTATATGATTCTAGGTTAAACTGGTCAAAAGTCAACTCCTGGTCAACACTAATAGTCAAACTAAGTCACAGGAAGTCATACTAGGTCAAATAAGGTCAAACAAGATCAAACAAGGTCAAACAAATTTAATCTAGGTTAAAGTCAACTCCTGGTCAACACTCTAATCAAACTAGTCAAATACTAGTCAATATGATCAATCTGGATCAAGTCTAGATCAAACTTAGACCAACTAAGTCATTGGTCAAACAAAGACTAGTCAGTTAGGGTAATTAGGTCAAACATGGTCAACACTAGTTAAACTAGTTAGGGTTTTAGTCAAACTAGTCAAACTAGTTGATTTAGGTCATTCCTAGTCATTTCTAGGTTAACTAGGTCACTTTTGACCAAATGTTGACTTTGGTCAACCCTTAGTCAACAAGGGTTTTCTAGCAGGGTTTTGGCCCATTAGGGCTAGCCCCAAGCCATAGGCTAGAATCCTAGGCCATAGGCTAATGATGGGGTTTTCATATAAACCTATAACTAATAAGTCACATATATATATATACCTATATATAGACATACACTATCCACATACCCAAAATCCATATATGCATAACATATATAATACAATCACATACCTATATATATATACACTGTTTTATACCTAAGAGACCTAATACAATATACATATATATATCATGTATATATATATACAATACATATATATATAACTATATATATTACACATATATATATATATAGAGACAAAGGGAAAGAGAGAGAGTGAGACAGTGAGAGAGAGTCAGGACAGGGGGGGGGGGTTTCAGTTTCAGAAAACTGAAACAACACACACACACACACATAACACATATACATACATATCTACATATATACATAACTACACCCACACACACCCAAATCTCCTCAAACTTGACCCACACTCACACATACCTATATACTACACGTATACATACTAAAATACACTTGTACAATGGATTAAACATATCAAATTTGGTTTTAAAATTCGATTTTGCAAAATAGGAATAAACCCAAAACCTGGAAATTAAAACACTGTGCAGTGAAAAATAGGTAAACTCGATTTCACATACGAAATCGAGCTAGGACACGAATCTCTAGGTTGGTAATCGTGTCCCCTAGGATACTCTAGGTCTTAGGATACCTGACACAGGACCACGACACGACACGGCGTGTCAAAGTGATAAAAACTCCACTCGGGTAAACACTGGACACTGGGTTTACACACAGTGTCGTGCACGCGTGCACTTCGCTCTAGGACACGGCACACGTGTCTAGAAGTCTCGTGCACGTGTGGATAGGTTCGCCTAGGGCTGGTCTAGGGTTTAGGTAGCCTGTCTCGTGTCCACGTGTCCTCAGGACACGGCACGAACTCCGTATCAGTCGAAGGAAATCGACTGATACTCAGTGTTCTGCACCGCGTCGTGCAGCGATGCACACATCTCGTGCTCGCGACACAGGACACGACACACCACGTGCTCGTGTCCATGTGTACGCCACGTGTAGGGCTACACACTCGTGTCACCACGAGGTGCCCAAGTGTCGTGTAGAGTGGACACGACACGCTCAAAGTCGAGTGTCTGTGTGTGTACACTGTGCACTGAATGACCCTTGCGGGGACGATTCCGTGTCCGACACGACACGAGGTCATCCCAAACTTTGGGGATGACCTGTCAGTCAGTGCCCCGTGTCGTGTGTCAAGTTTGACGTGTCCAAGTGGCGTGTAGAGTGTGTTTGGACACTGTGGTAGCAGGGAACATTTATAGTGTAAAAGCAGTGTCTAAACAGTGTTGTGTCCGAGAGCTTTGTGTCCAGTTTTGGACACGACACAAGCTCAAAACGTGCTCAGTGTTTTAGGGTTAGGTTTAGGGTTAGCTAGGCTAGGTTTTGGTTCAAAAAGAATTGGAAAACAGTGTGTATATATACTATGACAGTGATCAAAACAGTGAGCAAAAATTAGAGTTTTACAAGTAGGATACGTGTCCGACACGACACCAAACAATCCTAAAATTGTACCAAACCCTACCCACAACTATATTATAACTATATGCATGCAATAATGAAGAAAAACCAGTATAATAACTAGGTTTAGATATATTTACCTCAATGTGGTTTTCTTGAAAAAACACCAAAATGAGGAGTGTGTGTCCCCTAGCTTGATGAGTCCTTGCTTGATGAAACTTGGATAGCTATTCTCCCTAGGCTTCCTCAGAATACTAGTGTCCTAATGCAAGAAACTAGAGGTCCAAAGCTTGAGAAATGACAAGGTTATGGCTATGTGAAGTGGAAGGGTTTTTCTTGGTTTTTCAAGAGTTCTTTTCTCATGAAACTTGAACTCTTGAACTAAGTGTTAACTATATAGGAGAGGGGGTAGCAAGGGGTGGTTTCTTGGCTGCCATGGGGTAGGGGGGGTTGTCCTTGGGTTGCTTCCAAGCTAAGGGAAGGACTTTAGGTAAAGGTTTAAGATATTTTGCATGGTTTAAGCAAAATATCAAATAAAGGTAACTAGATATTTATTTCACTTTATCCCATGACAAATATCATTCCTCTTAGTCATTCTAGGTTAGTAGCTAACCTATGGATTAGGGTAATTAGGTTAGGGATTAGCAAGTCACTAATCTAAAAGTCCATGAATAGTAAAATCTCACTAATCCCACTAAATTCCAAATAAATTCCTAAAAATTACCAAAATACCCCTATGGCTAAAAATCACTAAAATGATATTCTAAGCCTATGGTCAAGCTCTCATGGTCATGGCAACTTCTAGGTTAGAGAAACTAGGGTTTACACTAAGGTATACTAACAAAGTCACAAAGTCATAAGTCATGACTTAGCATGACTTTAGAAATGGTTTAACTTAATTAAAATCACCAGAAAATCATACCATGACTAAAATACCATTAATAAATAATAGAAAATAATAAATTTTCAAAAATTCCCAATTTCAGAAAACAGGGTGTTACAAGTCTACCCACCTTAAAATAATTTCGTCCTCGAAATTTAGATGGTCGTACTCCTTCTAGGTCAAACCACCAACAATCAAGGACGAAGCCACTACCTAGGCAACATACAAGGTCAACAAGCCAAATAGGGGTAGTAGACCTATACTGGGTCATGTCTAAAAATTGGCTCACAGTTTTAGGTCATAAGGTGTTTTAATTCAAATCGAAGCCAAAAAAGAAAAATAACTCTATGGGTTAAATCAGGATGGAGCCTCGGGTCAGGAAAATCGTACTAAGAAAATGAAGCACACAATGGTATGCCTGAGTGGGACACTAAGGTTATGGGAGTAGTATGTCATGTCTAGGTCATGTATGTGAAGTCAGTTTTTAGAAAACAACTAATCTTGTGCTCCAAATTTAAAAGTCACTGTAATGTATCTACGGGGATCATAATTTAGAGTGGGAAGGGTCTAAGGCCTAATTTTAACCAGAATTTGTGATGCAATAGTGGTACCAGGGGGGGACAGGTTAAATGGGAAAGTCTGTGGTCTCATCTAGGTGTACTAGTCATTCTAGATCAATACTGTCCTGTGGTATCAAAACGTTCAAGCAATCTAAGGTGTCCAAATTGGGAAGGTAAGGGAACAACAATCATCAAGGTTATAGGGTCGTCTACCACCCTATATGAAAATGGGTCATTAACAAGTGAGAAATCATTAAAGTTACCATTCCATAAAGTGGTAAAAGAAAATTGAAAATTTAGGCACAAACAATCACAATTAGATTTTTGTCTTGACACGATCTAAGTTGATCAATTTCAGGATAAATCGAGACTTGGGCAAGATGGAAAATCAATGAAATCGAGTACGAGCACGAGCATCCAATGATGAAGATCCAGGTCATGATAAATTTAACTCAACTGGATACGAATACGAGGTTCATAGGCGATTAAAATAATTCTAAGGAGAATTGTCAAGGCTGTTGTGGATAAGATTCTAGGGCAAGTTTAATTATGTCTCCATCCACGTAGATTAATATATGAAAAAGCGAACCAAAATGCAATAGGTTGATCAGACCATCATGCGCCGGTTCTGATTAGATAATATGTTAGAGGGTGCGCACCCAATAAAATATATCATGATCAAGCTCGAAAGAATAAGCTTGTAAAACTAAGGATAATTTGTAGCATAAGATATAAGTAAGAGTGGGAATGATGAAAGAAATACATAGTCCAAGATCCTTAACCAATCGGGTCAAGCATTCAAGATAAGGTACAAGGGTAAGTATTTAATAATTCAATCAGAATACCATCACATGCCAGGTCGAAAGATTTGAGCCATGGTGGGTCTCTAATTGAAATAAGAATCAATTTGGTATCATGGTAGAGGTTATGGTTTAGCCATTTGACCAGAAAATCATATCAAGAAAATAGAGTACAAGGGGACGGGTTTTAGTGGGACATGGAATACCTACATGAAGGTAGGCTAGTCTAGGTCTTACATGTGAAGTTTGTTGGGAGGTAACAGCTAGTATTATACTCTGAATATCTAAGTCACGGTAAAGGACGTCCAATGGTCTAGAATAGAAAGTGGGAGTTCGAGACGTGACAAATTGATGCAAAAATTGAAGAAGATCAATTTAACTCATGAAATAAAATTAATCAGGAATTCAGTAAATAATTTAGGAACACAGTCCTAGGGATAGATAGGCTACTAGATGAATATAGTTAGGGTTCGACCAATCAAGGTCAAGGTTAGAAGGTCTTAATGAGTCTTTATTTGAGGAAAAGTCGAGTAAGTCAGGTTTGGGATACAGTCACATAGATTGGTAGAAAGAGTTTAAGCAAGATGCAAAATAGAGAGGACAGTTCATTTTAATGAAAGGCAATTAGCAAGAGGATTAGATGGCAAGAAATAAATAAGAGTTTTCTCATAATTGTGATTGAGTACCCTAAAAAAAATAAAAGATATTAATCTAATACTAAGAAATTAAAAATCAACAACTACAAAAAAAAAATATTTTAAATCATAAACTAACACCAGGATTCAAAGTTCTACGGTGAATCCTCCAAAACCAAATTCAATCAAGGGAAAAGGAGTTTAAATCGTAATTTCAAATGAGATTCTCAAGGGTTATCCCAGGAATCTCTCAAAGTATCCTAGCAGTGATTGAGTATCCATTCTCTCTAAGCCTATTCCTTCAATCCTATCACAGGCTGTAGTGATACTCTAGTTCGAGTACCACTACATAAACTCGACCTGCATGGGCCACCACTAAAAACGTGTCACGACCCGCACCCTAGAGTAAGGGCACGAGAAGTGGGTACGTCCAGCCTACGCCGCAGTGTCGGCGGTAGAACGCTGTCCTAGGTCAATCATCTAACAGTATAAGGTACCTGTACAGTTTATACTCTCCGAATAGAGGTGACAAATAGAAAACAAACTCAATCACATCTAGGGTAGAAGAACGAAGAACAGATAGATAGTAACTCAAAGAGAACCATAGCATAGATGAAATAAGACTAAGTGTCTAAGATACATAACATCCAGAATGTCAACTCATAATACAATAAGTCTAAGAGTCTATACATCTCCACATCTCAAAATACAACACAGAATGTGAGACAAAAAGTAAATATAGAAAAGACTGCCTAGACTAAACTGGTCTAGACTACTGGAACATCCTCCTCAGCTGTAGGTGGAACCTGCTGAGGGTCCTCAATACAAGTATCATCTAGTCCTGCTCCATAATAGGTAGACACCAGGCCTCATCCTCATCCTCTGTAATATTTTCAACAGGTCCAATCAGGACGGGAACGAGCACAAAACATCTCACACAGTGCATATCATGTTAGGAAATACGATACAGGCAATAGAGTAAGATACATGAACTGCTGAAAGGAAATATACGCTGTAAAAGAGATAGCTGTAATGAAATATCTACTATAAATAGAGAACTAACAGTGGCTAGTGAGTCAGAGTACGAGATAGCACATGTGAACGGACGGATTTGTACATGATCGAGTTTGCACATGAATACACTACTTTGGAATTGTTCACACGACTACTAGCACTCCCCCGTATCCCCAATCAATACACAAGGATCTGTACAGGTTACGTTATTGTACATGATATCACATGGGGCCCATGAAAGGGTGCACATGATAGTATACATGAGAGCTCAGTAAACATGAGAGTACATGATCACATGAGTGTACATGAATAATGAAAGCATGGGTGTACATGATGATAGTGAAACACACATAACATGAAGTACCCGATGCTCCCGAGGGGGATAACATCTCATGTAAAGATCCATATAGTACCAATCCGTGTTACCAACGTGACAGCAACAAGTAAAGTAATCTAGAGCGAGAAGTAAAGCCTGAACAAGTATGAAACGGTCAGAGAATGTACTCGCCTGATAACTGAATGTCTGAAGAGGATATACTGCATGAGGAGAGGTGTGTGGCTCCTAGTCAGAGCAACACAGGTCACCATGTATCCACAATGGTAAAAATAAAGTATACAATGCATACTATATGATTCTAGGTTAAACTGGTCAAAAGTCAACTCCTGGTCAACACTAATAGTCAAACTAAGTCACAGGAAGTCATACTAGGTCAAATAAGGTCAAACAAGATCAAACAAGGTCAAACAAATTTAATCTAGGTTAAAGTCAACTCCTGGTCAACACTCTAATCAAACTAGTCAAATACTAGTCAATATGATCAATCTGGATCAAGTCTAGATCAAACTTAGACCAACTAAGTCATTGGTCAAACAAAGACTAGTCAGTTAGGGTAATTAGGTCAAACATGGTCAACACTAGTTAAACTAGTTAGGGTTTTAGTCAAACTAGTCAAACTAGTTGATTTAGGTCATTCCTAGTCATTTCTAGGTTAACTAGGTCACTTTTGACCAAATGTTGACTTTGGTCAACCCTTAGTCAACAAGGGTTTTCTAGCAGGGTTTTGGCCCATTAGGGCTAGCCCCAAGCCATAGGCTAGAATCCTAGGCCATAGGCTAATGATGGGGTTTTCATATAAACCTATAACTAATAAGTCACATATATATATATACCTATATATATAGACATACACTATCCACATACCCAAAATCCATATATGCATAACATATATAATACAATCACATACCTATATATATATACACTGTTTTATACCTAAGAGACCTAATACAATATACATATATATATCATGTATATATATATACAATACATATATATATAACTATATATATTACACATATATATATATATAGAGACAAAGGGAAAGAGAGAGAGTGAGACAGTGAGAGAGAGTCAGGACAGGGGGGGGGGGTTTCAGTTTCAGAAAACTGAAACAACACACACACACACACATAACACATATACATACATATCTACATATATACATAACTACACCCACACACACCCAAATCTCCTCAAACTTGACCCACACTCACACATACCTATATACTACACGTATACATACTAAAATACACTTGTACAATGGATTAAACATATCAAATTTGGTTTTAAAATTCGATTTTGCAAAATAGGAATAAACCCAAAACCTGGAAATTAAAACACTGTGCAGTGAAAAATAGGTAAACTCGATTTCACATACGAAATCGAGCTAGGACACGAATCTCTAGGTTGGTAATCGTGTCCCCTAGGATACTCTAGGTCTTAGGATACCTGACACAGGACCACGACACGACACGGCGTGTCAAAGTGATAAAAACTCCACTCGGGTAAACACTGGACACTGGGTTTACACACAGTGTCGTGCACGCGTGCACTTCGCTCTAGGACACGGCACACGTGTCTAGAAGTCTCGTGCACGTGTGGATAGGTTCGCCTAGGGCTGGTCTAGGGTTTAGGTAGCCTGTCTCGTGTCCACGTGTCCTCAGGACACGGCACGAACTCCGTATCAGTCGAAGGAAATCGACTGATACTCAGTGTTCTGCACCGCGTCGTGCAGCGATGCACACATCTCGTGCTCGCGACACAGGACACGACACACCACGTGCTCGTGTCCATGTGTACGCCACGTGTAGGGCTACACACTCGTGTCACCACGAGGTGCCCAAGTGTCGTGTAGAGTGGACACGACACGCTCAAAGTCGAGTGTCTGTGTGTGTACACTGTGCACTGAATGACCCTTGCGGGGACGATTCCGTGTCCGACACGACACGAGGTCATCCCAAACTTTGGGGATGACCTGTCAGTCAGTGCCCCGTGTCGTGTGTCAAGTTTGACGTGTCCAAGTGGCGTGTAGAGTGTGTTTGGACACTGTGGTAGCAGGGCACATTTATAGTGTAAAAGCAGTGTCTAAACAGTGTTGTGTCCGAGAGCTTTGTGTCCAGTTTTGGACACGACACAAGCTCAAAACGTGCTCAGTGTTTTAGGGTTAGGTTTAGGGTTAGCTAGGCTAGGTTTTGGTTCAAAAAGAATTGGAAAACAGTGTGTATATATACTATGACAGTGATCAAAACAGTGAGCAAAAATTAGAGTTTTACAAGTAGGATACGTGTCCGACACGACACCAAACAATCCTAAAATTGTACCAAACCCTACCCACAACTATATTATAACTATATGCATGCAATAATGAAGAAAAACCAGTATAATAACTAGGTTTAGATATATTTACCTCAATGTGGTTTTCTTGAAAAAACACCAAAATGAGGAGTGTGTGTCCCCTAGCTTGATGAGTCCTTGCTTGATGAAACTTGGATAGCTATTCTCCCTAGGCTTCCTCAGAATACTAGTGTCCTAATGCAAGAAACTAGAGGTCCAAAGCTTGAGAAATGACAAGGTTATGGCTATGTGAAGTGGAAGGGTTTTTCTTGGTTTTTCAAGAGTTCTTTTCTCATGAAACTTGAACTCTTGAACTAAGTGTTAACTATATAGGAGAGGGGGTAGCAAGGGGTGGTTTCTTGGCTGCCATGGGGTAGGGGGGGTTGTCCTTGGGTTGCTTCCAAGCTAAGGGAAGGACTTTAGGTAAAGGTTTAAGATATTTTGCATGGTTTAAGCAAAATATCAAATAAAGGTAACTAGATATTTATTTCACTTTATCCCATGACAAATATCATTCCTCTTAGTCATTCTAGGTTAGTAGCTAACCTATGGATTAGGGTAATTAGGTTAGGGATTAGCAAGTCACTAATCTAAAAGTCCATGAATAGTAAAATCTCACTAATCCCACTAAATTCCAAATAAATTCCTAAAAATTACCAAAATACCCCTATAGCTAAAAATCACTAAAATGATATTCTAAGCCTATGGTCAAGCTCTCATGGTCATGGCAACTTCTAGGTTAGAGAAACTAGGGTTTACACTAAGGTATACTAACAAAGTCACAAAGTCATAAGTCATGACTTAGCATGACTTTAGAAATGGTTTAACTTAATTAAAATCACCAGAAAATCATACCATGACTAAAATACCATTAATAAATAATAGAAAATAATAAATTTTCAAAAATTCCCAATTTCAGAAAACAGGGTGTTACATCTTTGGTTCTATTATAATCAAACCACTAAAACTCTCTATCGGCGAACTTATGACGGCTTACTCTTGCGCTGTCTTGCTGGTGATGAAGCAAAGCAAGTACTGTGTGAAGCTCATGATGGCATCTGCGGAGCACATCAACCCGGTCCTAAGCTACAGGATCGTATTCGATGAATAGGTTATTACTGGCCCTCTATGGTATCAGATGCCATCGAATATACAAGGAAATGTCGTACTTGTCAAATCTATGCAGATTTCATACATCAACCATCAGAATTCCTACATCCGACTGCTGCTTCTTGGCCTTTCGAAGCTTAGGGCATGGACATTATAGGTCCCATCAATCCTCCTTCTTCTAGAGGACATCGATTCATACTAGCGATAACAGACTATTTCTCCAAATGGGCTGAAGCTATACCTCTGACTGAAGTCAAGACTAGTAGTGACATCAACTTCGTCAAACACCATGTCATCAATAGATTTGGTGTACCTCGAAGGATCATTCACGACAATGGACCACAATTCATCAGTCAAAAGTTCACAAGATTCTGTGATGATCATCGGATTGACAATATTGCCTCGACAGCATACAATCCTGCCGCTAATGGATTGGCCGAAGCTTTCAACAAAACTATCATCAAGCTCCTTAAGAAGTTTGTATCTACTAACAAATGGAACTGGAGTGAAAATCTTGGTGAATGTCTTTGGGCCTACCGAACTACGGTCCGCAACCCCACAGGCTTTACACCCTTCTCTTTGGTGTACGGCTGTGAAGCTGTTCTACCCCTGGAACTTCAAATCCCATCCTTAAGGATTGCCATTGCTAACGAGCTTACTACAGAGAACAACGATCTTCTTCGACTTCAAGAATTAGAAGCACTCGACGAAAAGCGGCTATTGGCTCAACATCATATTGAGTTATATCAAGCTTACATCTCAAAGACTTTTAACCATAAAGTTAAAGTCAGAGCCTTTCAGCAAGGAGAACTCGTTTTAACAGTCAGACGTCCTATGACTATGACTCATTCGAGCAAAGGAAAATTTGATGCAAAGTGGGAAGGTCCTTACATTGTCAGCAAAGTCTTTTCAAATGGAGCCAATCAACTCTCAGAGCTGGACGGTCGAGTCACTATGATGCCTATCAATGGCAAATTCCTCAAGAAGTACTATGTATAAATATAACAGAGATTTTATGTAAATATGATCAGACAGTTCATAAATAAAGTTTAAATTTTATTTCATCATAAATGATGTTACATAATATCAACGAAGGTCACTATCATCCTTCTCAACATTGGGACGCGGACCACTGCCGTCCTTATCAAAGACATAATCAGCAAAAGAACCGAGAACATCCTTGCTGGAACCCACCAAGAACTTGCAAGCAGCCATCCTCATGGCCTCTTCCTCTTCAGTCTTTTCTGGTTCAAGCAGGAAATCCAGGATATCCCGTGGTGGTTTAGGTACAGACGAACCTTCACCTGCTTCTGTCAGCTTTGGCTGGACTGGTTCAGCAAGACGTTCTTCAGTGCCCGCTTCAACCTTCGGGGCGATTTCTGCCTTCTTGGATGCATCTCCCGACAACATCTTTATGTTGAAAAGCGGAAGTGGTCATTCCTGCTAGATTTTTGTTCTATTTATAGGCAGAGATTCTCCAAACAACGAAGCGACACATTCATCCGATGGTTCACCCGTTCATTATCATCCAACGGTTTGCCCGTTCGTTACCACCATTCGACGGTACACCCGTTCATTCAATTCATTCGACGGTTCGCCCGTTCATTCAATTCATTCGACGGTTCGCCCGTTCATTCAATTCATTCGACGGTTCACCCGTTCATTATCATCTGACGGTTCATCCGTTCATTACCATCATCCGACGGTTCATCCGTTCATTACCATCATTCGACGGTTCACCCGTTCATTACTATCATCTGACGGTTCGTTCGTTCGTTACATCCATCCAACGGTTCGTCCGTTCATTCAACTCATTTGACAGTTCATCCGTTCATCCCGACGATTCACTTCGTTCACACATTTTGACGATTCATTATCGTTCATCATCCATATCAGCAACTTATCATTCTTGATTGAGTTGTCCATTAAAATAATGATATTTAATAAATTATATTCTGCCATGTCCACATTACCTCTGAGCAGATATAATGAATATAATTATTTTCAAAAAAATCAAGAAATATATCATGTCCTGCACCTCTGAATATATTTTCTATCGCTATTATATGCCATAAATAATAGAACCACACAAAAAGTTGTCTTTTATTGATCAGAATTCAAGACATTACAAAAATACATACTGCAAAACAAGAAGATACAAGGAATCTTTCTATTAAGCTGGCTATGTTATCAAATTGGTGATCTGCTGCTTCAGAGTCTGCAGTCGCTCTTCACGAGATTCCATCACTCGCTTCCTGGCTTCTTCCATCCCAGATTTTTCATTAAAGGTTGACAGAGTTACCATTCTGCGAGTGATTTCAGATTGATGAGCTGCAGCATATTCATCTCTTTCTTGGGTTAGAACACCAAGTTGTTGAATTGCAGTTTAATGTTGAATAGCTTCATCTTCCAGCTCTTCCTGAAGACGGGCAATCTCCGCTTTCAATTCAACAATTCTTCTTTCTTTTCTTTCAGCAACAGATGATACCGTTTCCACTTTGGAATTGTACTCAGTAGACTTGGCAGTAAAAGTATCCAAAAGAATTTGGAAATTGACTCTCTCAACTGCAGCCTCCTAAGACATCCGTTCAAACTCGGCTTGTACCAAGGGCTCTACTTCTCCCTTGTTTAGCTCTTTGTAGCTCTTTGTTGAGGTCTCCAGCTCATCTAATATGTGATCGAGAAAAGTCGCCTGAGCCTCGTCACCTTGATCGCGGATGGCATTAACTAAGAAAGAGGTTGGACCTCTAACCGTGGAGAAATCAGCCTCCTCTTTCTCCATCACTCTATTTATTAAAGGCCCCAATGAATCAAAGAAGAACTTGGTAAATGAGTGGACGACGAATTGATTGGTAGCCAGAGCGCCAGGAGTATCAGCTACTCCTGTTGACGTTGAAGCGGTAGGACGTTCAGTCTCTTGTACTTAGACTGAGGGCTCTTTGAATAAGGGAACTAAAGTAGAGCTGGTTGCTCCTCCCGGTTGTTCCTCTGCAAAAATTAAAATTTTGTCATTTTTCCTGTCATTTGCTACTGTCAAAGAAGATCAAAAGTGAAAACAGTCTTACCATGACTTGGTCCAGCGACAGGCCTGTCATCTGTTGGAACAGATTCCAGCCTAGCGGAAGTAGCCTCAGACATTACTGCCTGGCTACTGTCTGCCTCAGAGCCACATGACAAATGACGACTGCTGTTAGTTATCGTCGTTGCAAGCATTATATCCATGCACACTGGAGGAGCTGAAGAAGATCCGAGTTCTGTATGGATAAGAATAAAGATGTCAGTTATCAATCTATCAAAAGAAGATTGCTAATTTCATTCTATACCTTTGGGATCAACATCGAGAGTTTCCTCCAGGGCCGCTTCTTCATCTACTATCTTTTCTGGAGATGTCTGTACCTCAACATCCTTTTCAGGATCCAAGGTGTCATCAGCAGCTTCAGGAGATACCTGCACCTCAATATCCTTTTCAGGATCCAAGGTGTCATCAACGGCTTTGGGAGACACATGCACTTCATCATCCCCTTCAGGATTTTGTGTATCATTAATATACTCTGATGATGTACTCTCCTCATTTTCATCTTCCTCCGGTGCTTCCCCACTGGCAATTGCAGCGGTTTGATCAACATAATCTTGCGAGCCGAAGTCACAGTCATTTAAAGCATCGATCATCAAACGATCCTCCTCCTCACGGATTGCTCCTGGTGTAGCAGGAGGTTGAGTAGTCTCCACTGCCGGTAAAGGAGATCGTAAAGCTTCCTCTTCTCTGGGCTCTGTAGCCTCTTCTCTCTGCTCAATTTCTTCTCTGGGCTCTGTAGCCTCCTCTCTCTGTTCAGTCTCCTCTCGCTACTCTGGACTAGACTCAGAGACAGGAGTGGGAGATGGCATAGTAATTCCAGCGACAGCATTCACCACCACCGAAGACAAGAGTTGCCTTGGGGGAGAGACCGTTTTCTTTCTTCTTCTGTGGGCCAGCTTCTTCTTTCTATGTAGAGGTCTCTCAGGACTCTCTACATTTACTATATCGACCTGTTTCTGAATAGAGGTCGGTGTAGCTGCTTCTTCTCGTTGGATTGTCTCAGCCAGCTACCGAGATTATGATCTAGTAGTAACTTTCTCTGAAGAATGTTCCAAGATCAATTTCTTCTTCGCAACTGGGGAAGAAGGTTCTTCTCTCCTTCTCTTCTTCTCCTTGGCCGGAGACTTAACCACTTTCAGAGAAATTCTCAATGGTTGGTTGACTTCCTCAGGGAAGTTTGCTTCCCTGGAGGCTTCCAATGGATCATCTACTAGTTTAAGTTCTTTGTCATTATTTGGAGCTAATATATCAGTCACTCCTTTCTTCAGACGTGTTGCTGTTGCAAAACTGTCAACAAGGTTATAGTTCTCAGCAAAAGTATTTGCAGCTGTGTAAAATAATGAATATGTATATAACATTCTAGGGCCATTATTATCTTTGTTTGGCATCGAGAACACTGTCCTTGTGTCTTGAGCGTTGTAGTAGGCCCATGCTTTGGCCCCATCAATCAGGTATCGCTTTCCTTGTAGGCAAGTTAAAGCGTTGCCTACATGGAATTGGTCGTAACCAAATTAACGAGCGAAGCGACTTGGCAAATACGGTTTAAGATAACACTCCTCTTCAAATCTGAACACCAAATGCGATGGTCTGATTGTCTTCAGCCAGTCAAAAGCTGATCGACCTATTAGTTGCCTCCCAAGGTCCGCCAGATTTGGTGCCATAAATTTATAACCAGTTGGAGGAGCAAAGCAATAAAAATTCCATCCTTTGCCAAGGTTCAGGGTACGTCTGCAGTCCTTCAGACTAGTGTATATCCATTTGCTCTGGGAGAATCTACGTAGAAAACTGCCACTAACTGCTTCCATGGCGGGGTTCATCAATGACGGATGATGTAAGAGCAACCATCCGAATAAATAAGTGTAAGGCAACTCCAGTCTAGGGAAGTTCCCCTTATCTCCCTTACACTTGAGCATGGAGTTAATATACAGACGAAGACCTGCATTTATTCTACAAGTCATCGCTGATAGTAAATCCATCCGGTAGCCGAAGACTAACCGAACGGCAGCAAAAAGAACACCGCGGTGGAAGTGGTCCACGGTGCTTGCTTCGGGCACGACGAATCGACGGAGCCAGTATGTCAAAAATCCTGCCAGCTGGGCTTCTTTAGACATGGACCTGTAGCCCATTTTTATAAAGCTTTCAACAAAATCTCCAGCCTTGAGTGGAGGGTATTGGTGTTCATCATTAACTCTGATGTCCATTTTCTTATTCTCTTCCATCAAACTGATCACTTCGCTATTGCTGAGGAGTTGGAAGAAATCTGGGTTGCATGAGTCATGATCTTTTGTCTTTTTCTCAATAACATGGTTAAGAAAAAGATAAGTCAACCACTTTGATGTATAGCATGTGCCAGAAGAGCCGCTTTTATAATAAAGAGAGTATATGTTATAATGGCACAGTAGTTCGTCGAAGACGGCTACCATCTTTGAATTTTCTCGACGTAGTCTATCTAACTCGTAGTTTGTTGGAACGTACTCCTCATAAGGGAAGTCTCCCATTGGTAAGCATGAGATGTACTTCATCTTATGGAGGGCCAATCCCATCTCCCCGTAGGGCGTCATGAACGTCCCTATCCTATAGTTATACCTCTCTGCCAAGGCTAAAAACAGATGAGGATTTGGGAGAAATCCATATACGGTAGCATGTACCGCATTATAAAGCTCGATTTCTTTGAGTTTGTCTTCAAACTGGACTAATATCCAGTTGGCAATATAGCTCCATCTCTTGATGTCTGGGTTTACCAGACTGGTCAGCCGGATATCCTGATCCGGATATCTGCCCTCAGCCTTTGCATACTCATTTGCAAAGATTGGAGTCCTCAGAGGCAGCAATAAAGAAGAGTTCTCTGGAGGGATACACCCTGGCTTCAACCCTCTGAGTAAAGTACTGTGTCGCTCAGAAGAGCTATAGAACATGTCTCTATTGTTCGGGCCTTTCTTGACACAGATCTTTCCTGTCCGTGCATGTTGAAGGGGAGTAATGTCTCAGTCCATCCTCCTGGGATGGCTTGCATGAGCATATCATGCTAGAAGGAGGCATCTAGCAATGTCTGGTAACAAGATCAGTTTTTCTTTCCTTTAGAAAGTTCTCTGCTCAACACAGGGTCTTGGCTGAGAACTTTTGTCAATGGCTTCACCAAATAGGAACATAGGTTTCTTGTGAGTGATGGCGTCAGCAGACTGCAAGGGCTGCCCATTCATCAGACTTAACAAAGTCTCATTGTCCTGTGCTATCAAGATAGTTTGGCGAGAGAATGGAAGGGCATATTGTGGGAAAAGCACATGGGACAAGTCCTCTTTAAATTCTGATTCTGCAAGAGTTCCTACGAAGGTTTCATATTCAGGATCTTCTCTCGTATCAACTGCATCAAACAGAAAAAAAACAAAATTCAGTACAAGTCAAGTCAGAGATTTTGTCATCAGATTGCGCAAACATCAGATTGCGCAAGCATCAGATTGCGCTGACAAAGCTTGTGCAAGCATCAGTTTGTGCTGACAATCTTACGCAAATCAGCCGATTGCGCTGACTTTTGCCAGTACAATTCAACCGATTGTGCGAGAAGATATTCTTCATAAAAATGAAGAATAATGGGTTCGTGCAACCAAAACCCTAAACAGGGTGGCGCAGTATGATCACATCTCTAAAAAGAGATGGATTTTAAGATTCAGTAAAGTCGAAAAATCCTAAAAAGGGTTTTCGATCGGGTTGTCTACCTCGCAAAGTAGGGTGCGCATCTTCGTGTCGGGAAGGACGCGGCACAGTACGAGTCGAAGACTCGGCGAGGGCCTTGCCCTTGTCGGCAGTAGAGGAGCGCTTGGGAGCCATGGAGATCGACGAGAAAGGAAAAAAGAGTCAGGAAAAAGCTCAAGAAGTTTTTCTCTTTCGAAAGCTTGAAAGAACGTAAAGAATAACAAAAAGAACGAAGAGGACTATTCATAGTTTTTCGAGAGCAACGGCCGCCTCAGATTGCGCCGAATAAACAGGGGCTGATTCATCCGATTGTGCAGACAGCTCATCATATGCACAACTTGATTTAAAATTCAAAATTCAAAGTATTTCGAAATTTTGAATAAATTTAACTTTCGAAAAATTTGAAGGGGGTCTTGTAGGTCCTAAAAATCAAGTTGCATTCATCAACAAAGTCATAAAAATCAAGAAATACATCTTTCAAATAAACTACGCAGAAGTCAGATTGTGCACCATCCAGATTGCGCAGGCTTGACTGCGCACACTCTCAAGTGCGCAAGCTGACGTGGCAAATGTCATCATTATCTGACAGAATCAGATCTTCTGACAACTGACAGCATAAAGAACGAGGAGACTGTTTATTTATTTTGCAGCACGGCACTCGAGGACAGTTGTACATGCAGCATAATCGGCCAGGTTCTCTTCTGCGCAGTCTACTCCTGCGCGATCTGAAGTCAGCATAATTTATATGGCGTATTTCATCATGACAACTGACAAATGTACATGTGGCATTCATGCCATCAATTGCTCACTATGTGGCAACCGTCTGTACACAATCATGCACAATTCAATCAAAAGATGCCATGTGTCCAAGACAGTTGGCCCACGATCAAACAACTGCCAGCACAGTCTGATGCTGCGCAATCCAGTCCATGCGCAATTCAACTTACGCCATTCAGAATAACTAAAAGTTAGTTATTTCCAGAACTCTATAAATAGAGTTTCAAGTCTTCATTCAAGGGGATCAGACATAAAGTTCAAAATATTAGAGAGTTCAGGAGTTCTTGCCCAAGTACTGCATTCTTTCGAGGCTTTTGCCTTCAACTTCAGAGGCTATCATCTTCAAAGTTCACATCGTCCAAGGGATAAAGCAATCATCATCTAGATTGGATTCCTACAGTTGTACTTTCCCAGAATTCTTGTAATCTCTTTACAAAGTTTGTTAAAATAAAGTTCATACTTTTGTTTTTGCAAACACATATAACCCATCGGCTAATGGTCTGGCTGAAGCTTTCAACAAAACCATAATCAAGCTCTTCAAAAAGTTCGTATCTTCAAACAAACGCGACTGGAATGAAAAGCTTGGCGAATGCTTATGGGCGTATCATACTACGATTCAGACGGCTACATAAAATACATCGTTCTTCTTGGTTTATAGGAGTGAGGCAGTTCTCCCATTGGAGACTTAGATCCCCTCACTTTATGTTGCCCTTACTTACCGGTTAACGTCGGACGATAACTACTGCCGACGGTTACAAGAATTGGAAGCGTTAGACGAAGCGCTTGCAAGCTCAACAAAGCATCGAGCTCTATCAATAAGAAAGTCAAGCAGAGGATATTCCAAGTAGGCGATCTCGTCTTGGCCATTCGCAGACCGATGGTATTGACTCACAAATTGCCGACAAGTTCCAACCCAAGTGGGAGGGCCCATTTGTCATCGATACCGTATTCTCCAACGGCGCATATCGTCTCGCAAAACAAAATGGAGACTTGCTCATGATGCCCGTCAATGACAAGTTCCTCAAGAAAAATTATGTCTAAACGACATCTTCCAACTATCTCTCAGATTGTGAGTTATGTACCCTCTGGTACCGCTGAACTTACACTCTGACCCCAAATCTTCCAGATTGTTGAGTTATGTACCCTTAGGTACCGCTGAACTTACTCTCTGTCCGCTCTGAGTGGATTCATATCGTATCTTATGAGCGACAAGTCATGTATGATCATACCTCTGAACTTCTACACTAAATGCTTTTCCCCACCAGAGTTTGCCTCAAAATCTATTACTCGCACCACCAGTGCACAAAAAGGGTAATAGGTCCACAAAATTTTCCAATGGGAAAAACAACCACGTCCATATTACCTCTGAGTTGTTTTTCCATCCATCACAAATAAACTACCCAATACATAGAACTTCCACATTGATAGCACCTTTGAGTTGTTCTGTGTATCCTTATTAGGCCCACTCCTACCACGTCCCCATTACCTCTGAGTAGGAAGGCTCTACTTTAGACCCATATTTACCATGTCCTCATTATCTCTGAGTAAATATGTTGGTTTTCTCTCCACTTATTATCCGTACTTGTACCGCCAGTACACAAAAAGGATAATAGGTCCACAAATGTCCTCTGTTGACCACAAATGCTGTATTAGGTCCTCTAGTACATGCACCCCTTCTTCACAATCATATGCTTCTGGAACCCAATTGTTCCGTGGCATTCATTACCCGTTATGTAGAACTTCCACGTCCATATTACCTCTGAGTTGTTCTATGTATCCTCATTTGAGTCCACTCCTACCACGTCCTCATTACCATCAACCCCATATTTACCATGTTCTCATCACCTCTGAGTAAATATGATGGTTCTCTCTCTCAACTTATTATCCGTACCTAAAACTAAGGTACGCCAAGGATGATAAGTCCACATAAAATCCCCAGCAGAAGTACCTAAACCTATTATGTCCATGCTACCTCTGATAGAATTGCCACACCTAAATAGCTCTACTTTCTATGCTTCTTATTCAAAGTATTCTAAATTTGTAATTTGAAAACTTTGAAGGGGGTCTTGTAGAAGCATGGAAAAGAGGATATTGCTTTTAGTCCCACATCGGAAAGGAGAAGAAGAAAGGAGCTCATTCCATTCTATATATAGAGCCCCCTTGCCTCTTTTGAAAAGGGAACCAAAATAAAAAAAGAAAAAGAATCACTCAATTGAGTCACTCGCTATCATGGCGAGGATGAGTTAGGTTCTGAGTACTATGCGCCTTCACGGGCTAGTATAAAGAAATTCAAGGCGGCACGGGCCATACGCTTCAAACGTGCTATGCCAATAGTAAACCAGAGAGGCGCGCATAAAATAATGCGCGCTACTGATGGTAAACTGTACAGAATCATCTTAGGTGCGTTTGCACCAGATATAAGCTGACTCTTAAAGTCCCCCTCCTACTTGGGTACAATTTTTGTGCTTAAACCAAGTCAGGGGGGTATAACACCCAGTTTTCTAAATAAGGGTAATTTTGAAGTTTTGTAATTTTAATCTTTTATTAATGATATTTAAATCATGATATGATTCTTGGTAATTTTTAATCATTTAAAACTATTTTAAAATCATGAATTGTGATTTTGATGTGTTTGCTAGCGTAACCCAAGAGACTGTCTGACCTAGAGCCCAACCATGGCATTAGGATGATTTATTTTCACTTTTGAGCATGAAGGTATTTTGGTTCATTTGGCCTCTTTGAATTATTTGATGATTTATTTAATTGGTGTTTTTGATTTTTGACTTGAGCTAGTTGAGACTTGTAGACTAGCCTAGAAGCTAACCCTAGTTGGTGACCCTAGTCTAACTCAAGTTAACCTACTTTTAGTCATTAGAAATTAGTTAAGGAAATAAGGATTAGTTTGAGTGAAATTAGTTCATGACTAGTGACTTAAGTCAATGACTTATGACTTACCAATTTCAAGACTAGTAATTAAGCCATAGGCCCATGACTTAAGCCCAAAACCAAATTAAACCCACCCATGGCAGCCACTATTAGGGTTTCCCCTTTCCTATAAGAAATCTCTTAGTGTGTTCTTGCATCTTTTGAGTTTTCCCTAATTTTGGAAGGAGAGGTATTTTCCCATGGCTCTAAAATCCTATTTTATTCATTTTAACTCCTTTTTAACCCTAGTCTTTGCATTAGGATCTAATTTATGTTTGTTTACTGATTTTGGAGGATCACCTCAGTTTGTGTGCCATTTGGAGATTTAGAGTTGCCATTTAGAATCACTTCCTTTGAAGCTTTTCTTGAGCATTAATACTCAATAGGTAAACCATCTAAACTCCCAGTTTTTCCTGATTTCTTTGCATATAAGGCTAGGTTTTAGGGTTTCCTAGCTTTCCCTAATATTTGGGAACAATTTGTGTCCATTTTGTTTTCGTATCAGACACGTATCACAATAGTAATATAGGTGTTTGTAGAAATGCCACTTAGGAAATTATTTTCGTATTTTTGAAAACTAATTGCATAGATTTGTAGATCTACATGATTGTATGAATATTTGTGAAGGTTGTATGGGGTTTTGTGTCCATTTATGTCGTAATTTTTGACCTGGACATGCAGCACGAGCCCTAGGCCGTGTCCTGCATATCAGGGGGTATAACTCGGGACACAGGACACGTCGAGACCTGAATTTTTGGAGGAAGTAAGGGGCAATGACTGTCACCATGCTTCCAAAATTTGGGAGCATGTCGTAGAGTACACGTGGAGAAAACACGCTCGCACTGGCCGTGCGCTGTCGCACGCAGGCGGCTGTGCACGTGCACAGGCACGAATGACACGGGGTTCGTGCCGTGTCAATGTGTCACGTGGACACGTTTTAGGCTGACACAGATCTAGACCTACCCTAGGCGTACCTCTGGACACGAACACGAGCTGTATCGTATCGTGTGTCGCGTGTTGGACGCGCGTGCACGCGTGTACGATGATTTCGTGTGTACAGTTGGATGTTTGTGGAGATGTTATCATAGACACTTAGTCCTTATCTGGATTGTACCTCTGTGGATTTTCTTGTTCATATCTATCTATCTATCTTTTATCGTATTCTACCTTAGATGTGATTGAGACGGTATTTGTTATGTCACCTCCATTCGGAGTGTATTACTGTACAGGTACCTTATTTGTTAGATGATTGACCTAGGACAGCGTTCTACCACCGACACTACGGTGTAGGCTGGACGTACCCACTTCTCGTACCCTTACTCTAGGGTGCGGGTCGTGACGCATTTTTAGTGGTGGCCCATGCAGGTCGAGTTTGTGTAGTGGTATTCGAACTAGAATATCACTACAATCTGCAGTAGGATTAGGATATAATTTTGAAGGTACTCAATCACACTAGAAAAAACTCTTAATCAGATTCCTTTTATCTAAATTTACTGCATATTATTTTTTCTTGAATATAAACTGTCCTCCTTTGTTTTTTTGCTTCATTCTTAGTAATTGCTTCTTGTTTTGATCTGTCTTCATGATGGTTATGGAGACACGATCTCATCGTTCGGTTCGGGGGATACTATCGAGAGGCTGGCCACCTCTCATCCTGTTTATCAGGGCCTCAAGACCGCAACTCCTGTTGTGACGACTTAGGTTGGCATTCTGTTACATTGGAGGTTCACCTCCGCCTGTACAGAGACTTTTTTTCGTCATTCCTGATTTCTCTCAGCAGCAGAGGTACCTGCAGCATCAACAGCAGGCCTAAGGAAACCAGCAAGGGCGAGCTTTCGCTAGGACAGTCGAGGATGCACAAGCCATTGGAGATCTTGCTGCAGGATTCCGATCTTCTCGATTCCATTTCCACAAATGCCTCTTATAACTATCTTGAGATTCGATTCCATCTGTTCCTTGTTGACTGATCAATTTGTTCTGTTGTTCTTGTATTATGTTTTTTTTCTTCTGAGAAAATCATAGGGCTAGGTCACCTCAATCATGGGATCTAGAATCTTCGATAGTCGTTAGCTGGCATAGTCAGGACATATAGTCAAATTTTGGACGTATTTATCGGGTGTGGGAATTTAAGGTTTTCGTGTCGCATGCGGCAATGCAGAAATTTTAAACACCATGAACCTAGAGGTATGTACCTTGGTCAAGGACTCTGTGATTATCGTAGCCTTGCTCGCAAACATGACGAAGACTCTGAACAACATGATTTTAGACAGACGTATATGATTATCATACCCTTCTGTTGTTAAAAAATTGTATTCCATCATCAAATAACTTGGGAGTAGGAATATTTAGTTTGTAGAGCTTATTCATATGTAGTTCTTCCATAGTGTAATGATGTGATGACTTGTAGAGTGTCTGTACCCTAGAGATGATAGTTAGCATTGGTATTAGAATAGTAACCCATTGTAGATGGTTTTCCTGTTATTTATAATACCAACCAGTTTACATATAGGATGTTAGTATTCCTTACAGCTTTGATGATTTATTATTATTTTTCCCTTACCTTTCCAGAGAGGCACCCATGACTAGAGCCTGTCCTTAAGTATAGTTGTAGCTGCACCTAAGACTGAGAGGTCTATATACATAGATAGATTAGGTGATATTGGCATATAGGATGTGGGTCGATTGGTATCTATAGGCCATTGTTGTATAGGGTATTGACATGTTGTTAGCCAATAATTGGTTCAGTTTTCTATTTTAGTTAAGTTCTCCTTGTGTTGAGTTCAGTCGTGTTTATAGCAGTGTGCAGACCCTTCACTAGAGACCTTGTTCCCTCAATTATACTATTTCAAGTTGTTTACTGCACTCAACTTTCATTACCTACCATATTGCTTCATAGATTTCACTGGACATTGTTCAGGCCCCAATTATTAACTCACCAATATAACCATCAACCACTTGTCATATTCTGCACATCTGGAGTCAGTATCATGTATATTAGAGGTCCGCACTCATCCTTGTCCAGGTAAAGTCTACATCACTTAGGATATCTACTTTAGTTCACTGTTCTGTAAATCTTTGTATCATACTTGTTTGGGATATCTTGGCTCAGTCAAGAAGACCAAGTTTTAGTTGAGATACTAACTTTTTAGCTCACTGTATCTCTTTAGTTCACTGTACTACACCTATCTGCCCTACGTTAGGATACATACTTCATGTATCAGAACCTCACATATCCGCACTCCATTGGTCCTGTGCTTCATGGCACACCCTGCACTCTTCATTATATACTGCACATCATCCTTGCATCCTGCATAGTATCACTGCATAATAGACTGCATCACTCAATTTCAATTCCCTTGAATTAATTGGTCCAGTCCCTATATCATTTTGATGCTCAGTCCATGAATGGGTTTGATATCAGACTTTGAGAAATTTGATACTTACCACTCTCATGTAGTCTTGTTATTGAACTTATCTGGCCAATCCACTTTAGGTTTCATGTTCCTACATTCCTTTGGTTCAACCCTTCACATAGGAGTAGCATGAGTAATTGGCCCTACATTTGATCTGCTAGCCCTGTTCATTCCTGGTTCAGACCTTGCACATGTGTGATCATGGGTACACTTTCTTGCCCTACCTTCTTGAGTATTCTGTCCTATTTCTTACCTATAGGTAATCCTATATACACATGTGAGAAATGTGTATATATGAGTTATGTGTGGTCCATGTTTCCTTGGGCTGCTGCCTTTGTGTCCATTATCCTTGGTATTAGATATCTTGTGTATATACATATATGTTATATATTTGTATAAGTGCATTTATTAGTGGTAGATAAGGGTATATCATTATACATGTATATGATAACCTTGGGATGTGCATAAGTGATATTATATAGGGATTAGGTTGGGTTATAGTATGCTCTATGTAGATATATTTATGTGATATATGTATATGGATATATAGTTGAGTAATATATATATATATATATATATATATATATATATATATATATATATTATATATATAATGATATGGGTTAATTGATAACTTAGAGTGGGTTGGCTATGACATTGAGTTAGCTTATAGAGTTTGACCTATATAATTGACCCAATAGTCTAATATTGACCAATGTTGACTTATTGACCTTGTTTGACTAGACAGTTGACCCAACCCTAGATTTGACTTAGTTGACTAAGAGGGTTGACCCTTGACTATGTTTGACCTAGAAGGAGTACTACCATCTTAATTTCGAGGACAAATTTTTCTAAGGTGGGTAGACTTGTAAGACCCAGTTTTCTAAATGAGGGTAATTTTGAAATTTTGTAATTTTAATCTTTATTATGATATTTAAATCATGATATAATTCTTGGTGATTTTTAATCATTTAAAACTATTTTAAATCATGACTTGTGATTTTGATGTGCTTGCTAGCGTAACCCGAGAGACTGTCTGACTTAGAGCCCAACCATGGCATTAGGATGATTTATTTTCACTTTTGAGCATGAGGGTATTTTGGTCATTTGGCCTCTTTGAATTATTTGATGATTTATTTAATTGGTGTTTTTGATTTTTGACTTGAGCTAGTTGAGACTTGTAGACTAGCCTAGAAGCTAACCCTAGTTGGTGACCCTAGTCTAACTCAAGTTAACCTACTTTTAGTCATTAGAAATTAGTTTAAGGAAAGAAGGATTAGTTTGAGTGAAATTAGTTCATGACTAGTGACTTAAGTCAAATAGACTTACCAATTTCAAGACTAGTAATTAAGCCATAGGCCCATGACTTAAGCCCAAAACCAAATTAAACCCACCCATGGCAGCCACTATTAGGGTTTTCCCTTTCCTATAAGTAATCTCTTAGTGTGTTCTTGCCTCTTTTGAGTTTGCCCTAATTTTGGAAGGAGAGGTATTTTCCCATTGCTCTAAAATCCCATTTTATTCATTTTAACTCCTTTTTAACCCTAGTCTTTTGCATTAGGATCTAATTTATGTTTGTTTACTGATTTTGGAGGATCACCTCAGTTTGTGTGCCATTTGGAGATTTGGAGTTGCCATCTAGAATCACTTCCTTTGAAGCTTTTCTTGAGCAATAATACTCAATAGGTAAACCATCTAAACTCCTAGTTTTTCCTGATTTCTTTGCATATAAGGCTAGGTTTTAGGGTTTCCTAGCTTTCCCCGATATTTGGGCACAATTTGTGTCCATTTCGTGTCCGTATCGGACACGTATCACAATAGTAATATAGGTGTTTGTAGAAATGCCACTTAGGAAATTATTTTCGTATTTTTGAAAACTAATTGCATAGATTTGTAGATCTACATGAGTATATGAATATTTGTGATGGTTGTATGGGGTTTTGTGTCCATTTGTGTCGTA
>JANAVB010024110.1:2500-27500 GCA_029216955.1 Iris pallida
AAGAGGTCTTGTTGGTGAGCAAGGAGGAGTGGGTTCTGTCTGCTTTGTGATGCGTGTAGATGACGCTTTTTATTATTGACACGCTGACCTGAGCAGTTAGTATACCTGGCGATCGTGCTCAAGACAACCTCAATCGAACCGCAGTCTCCCGCAGAGAAGATGAGGATATCGTCCGCGTATGCCAGGTGGGTGATGAGGGGGCATCCGGTGGTAGAGTGGAAGTGATTGAAGCCAGCCTTACTGGGCATGCTGTTGAGGTTTCTGCTGAGAGCTTCAGCCGCTATAATGAAAATGGTGGAGGATAGCGGGTCCCCTTTCTTACCCCGCGGGTAGAGCGAAAGAAACCTGCTGCCTGACCGTTGATCACAGTGGAGAACCACGCGTTGTTGATGGATCTGAAGACGATGTCGATCCAAGTTTCAGAGAAGCCAAAGGCCCTGAACACCCATATCATGAATTGCCAGTCCAGACGGTCGTAAGCTTTTTCCATGTCAAGTTTGATGGCAACGTTTCCCCTGGACGGGAACTTCATGCACGTGATCATCTCTTGCGCCAGAAGGATGTTGTCAGTAATGTTGCGCCCTTTGACGAACCCGCTTTGTTCTTCGGAAATGATCTTGGGGAGAAGGTCGGACATCCGATTGGCAATGATCTTGGATATGATCTTGTTGGTGAATGTGCAGAGGCTGATCGGACGAAAGTCCTTGAAGGTTTCCGGGTTGTCTTTTTTGGGAATAAGGATGATGTTGGCGCTGGAGATAGCAGAAGGGTATCTGGCCCCTTGGAGAAAGGCCATAGTGGCTTCAAGAAGGTCATTTTTAATGATGTCCCAGCAAGCTTTGAAGAAGACACCGTTGAACCCATCAGGCCCCGGGGCGCTTTGCTCGTTAATGGACCAGACCGCAGCTTTGACCTCCGCTTCATTAATGGTTGCTAGTAGATTCTCATTGTCTTGATCAGTAATGAGAGGGGGTATGGCCGACAGTAGCGTCTCATCTCTAAAGACTCGCTCCTTGGTGAATAGACTAGAGAAGAAGGCCACGGCTGCGACCTGGATCCCAGCTTGGTCGTCAATCAAGTTGCCATTGTCGTCGAAAATACGATGTAATGTTAATTTGTTCCTGCGACCATTAACGCAAGCATGGAAAAACTTGGAGTTGCGGTCGCCGTCGGTGTCCCAGGTCAATCTGGCTTTTTGCTTCCAGAATTCATTCTCCACTCTCAACCTTGATTTAAGCAGAGCTCTGGCGAGGTTAAGGGAAGAACGGGTCTCCGCGGAGTTGGAAATGGCAAACGAGGACTCCGCACGGGTGACGTCGTCCTCCGCCTCGCGAATGGCTTGGAAGATATCTCCGTAAGCTTCTCTGCTCCAAGCAGATAGGGCTTTACGAGTGGCTTTAAGCTTAGCCGCCATCCGGGACAAGGGGTCAGGGTCGGAGACGGAATTCCAAGCCGAAGCAACGACGTTTTGGAAATGGGTGGTGGCGCCAAAAGTTGAGGAAGCGGAAAGTTTTCTTGTTGCCTGTGTGATTGCTTTTGATTTGGACAAGAAGAGGGGAGTGATCCGATTCTGTGGAGTTGAGGTGGGAGAGGTTGGTGATCAGGCCCATGTCGGACCATCCGTCGTTGATCATCGCTCGATCAAGTCGGGAGTACTGGCGCCTGTGGCCTTCTTGCATGTTGCACCAGGTGAAAGTGCTGCCGATGAAGGGGATTGGGGAAAGGTTTCCGTGAAAGGTGAAGTTGTTGAAATCATCCATAGCTGGCTTGGGGGGAGGGCGCCCACCGGACTTCTCTTCAATGCAAGCCACCGTGTTGAAATCACCAATGCAGAGCCACGGCATGCCCTGCGGATGTATCCTCAAGAGGTCTGCCCATAGCTGTCTACGCGCAGTGGTGTCGCAGCTGCCATGAACCGCGGAGATGACGGATCTGGACTTAAGAACCGGGTGTTCAGCCCAGCAAGTGAGAGCCTGGGGAGAGTCGTGGATGATGCCGAATTGGAATTCTTGAGCAAAAAAATCCAGATGTCGTTGCCGCCCGCGATCGCGTGCGGGAAGCCTAATTTGAGTTGAGTGGCTTTGAGTCTTTTTTGAGGGATTTTAGGTTCGATAATGATTAAGAGGTCGATGCGGTGTATCTTCTTGAGACTGAGAATTCTGTTCATCGACGATTTGTTCCCGAGCCCTCTAACATTCCAGGAGATGATGTTAAGCATCAGATGGGACGGGGGGGTGGGATTGGTTGTGCTTCGAGGCGGACCTGGTAGTCCTTGCCGTCATCTGCTTTTGTTTGTTTTTGTTTTTCTTGTCTGCCTTTTTTTTGTTGGGACGCTACTGAATCCGTTGCTTCCCGACTCCTTGGAAGGCCCGTCTGGATCGTTGCTACCTTCTGCGGCCTCGTGGGTGATTGGGTCTTTGTCCTGCTCTTCCAGGGCGCAAAAGGGATTTCCACGGTCCAGAAACCCTGCTTCCTTGGCCTGCCAAAATCTGCCAGTTAAGGTGAGGGTGTGGGAGGGTTGAGCGGCCTTTGCGGGAGTAGGAGGTTCTGTGTCTGCCCGCATTGCCTCTGGCTGCTCAAGGCTACTAGCCGACGCGCTCTTTCCCGGGAGATGAGAATAATTATCGTTAGGTAGAAAGGGGAGGGAGGCCTCGAGGGGGGGGGATTGGTGATCTCTGGTTGAGTTTGGGTGATTTGGGTGTTATCTGCGATGGAGTTGTCGCTGATCTTGGGGAATCTTGAAGGTGAGTGGTGATGGGATGGGGATGCTTAGCTCTCGGTGTGCCTCTTCGGGAGGAGTGTCTGATAGGAGTTCGAAAGAGTTATGGAGTGCTAGCTCTCTATGTGGTTCACCAGAGGGGGAGTCTGAGAGGAGTTCGAACGAATTGTGGAGTGCTGGGGTGGAGGGGTTGAAGGGGACGATTTCCCGACTGGTAGTGGCAGTCATCTGGGGGTGGAGGAGGGCCTGACCATCGATCTGTAGAGTGGGGTCAGTAGTCGGTTTGTGGGAGGAGGGGGCGGGGACTTTTTGAGCTGTGGGCGCGCTATGGGCGCGGACTTTCTTCTTTAGTTCGGGATGAGCGCGGAAGCAGTGTTGCATTTGATGGCCACTCATCTGACAGTGTTTGCAGAATATGATGTTGTTGTCGTAAATCAACTCTTGACTGTGTTATGTCTCCGAGCTCGATTTCTATGAGTTTAGGTGGATCGTTAACCAGGTCTAGCTCCACGCATATCTTCGCGTAGTTGCACTTGGAAAGGTTGCGGGTTTCTTCCGCAATGGCAACCAGAGTCCCGAAAGAGCTGGCGATGCGTTTGAGGGCGGATGCGTGGAAGCAAACCAGGGGGAGGTTGGGGAGGGTGATCCAGGTGGAGATGATTGTTGAGTCGAATTTAGGGTTGAAGTCTGGAGACCATTTGACCACCTTGGCGATCTGATTACCCATTCTGACTGTGCCCTTGGCCCGGACAATCGCGAAGTCCGAGTCAGAGGAGAGGTGTAGGAGCATGTGTTTAGGGTCGAGTGGTGCTACCCGGAAGTCGGCGGAGAGGCCCCACCCGGCGACCGCTGCCGAGACTAAGGGGATTTTCGGGCATCCGGAGCCGAATTTGAGGATAAACGACTTGGAAAATGAGGAGGAAAGGGACTTGATCTCGGAGAAGGCGAACGGCACCCGGATAGGATCGCCGTCGGGGGGGCGTGAAATCGAGGTCCGGAAGAAGAATCTCTGCTGACAGCGACGGAGGACGCTGCCTCCGGTCCGGCCGAAGGGCCTCGGCGTAGGAGGCACCGGCCGCGGGGCCGGGTGGGGCCGGCGCTGAGGGGGCGATGTGGGAGCAAGTAAAGGTCGCCGAACCGGGTGGGCAGCTCCGGGCTGGGACTGCGCTAGGGGAGGCGCCGGACTGCGCCAACACGCTGGGAGCACCTTGGAGCGCGGACCCGGATAGCGCCAGAGGGCGGGAAGTGGGGCTCCCAGGGGGCGCCAGGAGGCTGGGAGAGAAGGCGCCAGGGGGTGCTGATTGGGGAGAGGGAGAAACCCCGGGAAGCGCTTCTAGGGGAGGAAGGGGAATCCTAGATGACCCAACGGAATGCGCTGAGGCTGGAACCGCCTGAGCACCAAGGATGGGGGGGTTGCTGTGGGTGGCGCAAAGGAGGGAACCAAGAGGTTGCCCACTGCGCAAAGGGAATTCGGGGGGAGTGCGCTGAGCGTCAACTGCGCAAGGGGTCCCGCGCCAACTGCGCAAAGTGGAGAGGAGGGGTCCAGCTCCTTCTCCTCACGCGCAAAGGGACGTGGAGAGGACTGCGCAGGAGGTCCTGAGCGGAGCGGGTCAACGCTCGCGGACCGAGAAGTTGCGTGCCGAGGTGACCGGTGGGCACGTGGACCCATGCGTTGGGGCTCGAACTGCTAGGTTCCGCGCGCCTCTCCAGGGGGAGAGCCGAGGAGAGCCCTGCGCAGTGGGGGTGCTCTGCCCTAGAGCCTGCGCAAAGTGACAAGACTTAGCAGCCAACTGCTGAAGAGGGTGGACCGCGCACGAAGCCAACTGCGCAGTCCCTCTGGTCGAGGGGTCCACGTGAAGCACGTGGCCGACTGTTCCAGACTGAGCGGCCAGAGGCTCGAAGAGGTTGACCGCGCCAAAGTCCTGCGCGTCCCCCGAGACGGGCGTACTGCCCGAGGAGGCCACGTGGGGCACGTGGCCAGCTGCTCTCTCCAGCGGCGTGAGCCTAGGAACCTGCGTCCGCGTCGAGATGGGCGGAGAGGGACCCGCGTCGAGGTCTGACCGCGCCAGGCGGAGGCCGTCTGGTCCACCGCTAAGGCGGAGGTCCTCCCCGGAGGTCTGGAGAGAGGGAGGAAGCCATCAGGACCGAGAATCCGGCCAGAGGATGGGGGAGGGGGGACCTCCCGCGTGCCGGACGGAGGGTCCACGGGCCTTTCCGGCGGAGCCGAGCAGGAGAAGAGGTGGGAGGGCCTGAGGAGGGGGATGGGGCTCCCCGAACCGGACGGGGGACGCCGTGCGTGCGGAGGGATCGACTGGCGAACCGGGGACGGGGGCGCGAGCGTCGGAGCGGGTGACGGTGGAGGCCACTAGGCTACGCTCCACCAGCCGGAGCTGGTCAGCGGACCACGGGGCCGGAGGTGTTGCCGAGAGACGTGGGCTGACGGGAGACAGGAACCCGGGGAGGGGGGGACGGTGAGCCGGCCTGTCACGGCGAGGGGGACGCCGGCGATTGCGGGAGGAGACGGCGATCTCGCATCCCTGGGCCGCCGCGGCGGCTATCAGCCAGCTGGGCGGGAGCGAAGGAGGAGCGGGGCATCGGCGAATCTTATAATATCTATATATATATATATATATATATATATATATATATATATATATATATATATATATATATATATATATTTATGTATTATATAATTGTGTTTGTTGTATAATTATGTATATATTTTCAAATACAAATGTTAGTGCTAATTATTATCATGTAAAATTTCACAAGTTATTTTATAATTTGTGACTTGTATATTTTAGCAATTTAAAATATATTTATGTATATATACTGTATTTTATAATCAAGGTCAGTTGATGTCCAAACCTAGCATGGGTTTTTCGGCCCAGTTGTGTCTAATACATTCAGAGTCTGTACAAGTCATATTGGACATGATTCATGGCTTTGGGTCCTGTATCTGGACTTCAGTTGAATTTCGAATACATGGAAAAATATTAAATAATTTATTAATTATTCTCCAGAAATTGTTACTTGCTATTTTTGAATTTTTATATATATTTTAATAGCTGTTAAATCTGGGAAAAATTGTATTTAAATACTATGTTAATTTAGCTAATGTACTATAATTTTTCTAGCATTTAATAAGTAATTTATTATTTTATAAAAATAGGAAAATAGAACTCATTTTCAGGATACATATGTTTGCTGATTTTTAATAAATGTCTATGAGGGTTTATAAATTCCAAAAAAATTAGTATGAATTTCTATAATTAATAAGGATCATTCTGGTACTTTATTTATATAAAATTGAGCTTTTGTCTATCTCAAAAATTATTGGAACACAGTGTACAGTTTGATTTATTTATTGAATATTTACGACTTGCAATATTTTATATTGTTTTGAGTTATAGTCGTATTGAACCTCACCCTACACTAGTGTAAAGACCCTGGAAAGTTAGTTTGGTATTGTGTCACCCCACATTGGTCTCCTATGCTAAAGTCATCATTTGGCTAGGTATCCAGTCAGAAAGTCATATCACACAACTAGTGTCTCTCACATGTTTAAATAACGGGTTAAGGGGAAACTGTTAGTGGTGTACGTGATCATGACCCCCTTCTCCGTATGTATTTACCACGCACAATAACATTTTATATGTAACTTTGTCCTATGTTCTGATCCCGCATTTGTCTATGGATATACACCGATGCCGTTAGTGCACGTATGTGCATTCCAGAAAAACTTGATATGTACCGCTGTATATCCTATCTACCTATTGACCGATCATGTACATGCTACAGTTTTAAACTTTAAACAAATATGTGTTGCCATTTCTAAAAAGAACCAATTAACCATGACATGCCATAATTCCAGTTTATTACACTTTTGTTCATGTTTCGTATATTTAGTTTGTTAGAATCAGTACTTGCTCCCATCCTGACAGGATAACGTTGTAGGTATACTTACTGAGGAGGAGTTGCTTTGTGATTCCTATTATGGAGTTGCTGCCGAGGACTAGGCTTTATCTTACGAGGATGTACCTGCGGAGAAACTCGTCTAGTTGTCTATTTACTTTGGACTTTTGAGAGTTTTGTGACTGGACCTGTATCCAGCTTTACATTTTGGACTTGTACTTGGATCTTATTGATATACGAGACAACTTTTGTGTTTGGGACATTTACGACTCTTTATTACATATAGAACTGTTAGCATATTTTAGTCTTATCTTGTTATCTTTAGAACAGCTTACTACACTTTATCTCAAGCGTAGGCTGGACATGACTCGGCCCAGCCCAATAATTTGGGTAGCGAATCGTGACATGTTTTAGTGGTGGTCCATGCAGGTCCAGACTAATTTGTTTGGTTACGTCATTGTACCAAGCATGCCTGCAATTAGGAACTTAAGGTAACTAGACAACATTATGAATGACGCTTAGAACACCTAGAGGAATACTAGGATTACAACATAGGAAATGCATTATATGCTCGCTATTACAATTAGATTTTCTTGTTTATAATTGTTTACTTTAAAGAGTCCTTATAAGTCCTATTTATTTAATTAGATGGTGCTCACCCGCTCATCCCAGTATGTCATACCTGAGAATGGCACACTCCATATCCAGTCGGTTGACCAGTTGACCGATGCACCTCCACCTTCACCTACTATACTTCCCCACTCCACAAATCCACCAACCCAAATGCCTCTACCACCTTCCATATCACAGGCCCAGCAAGACCTGATACTCCTCCCACTACCTATTACTATACCTGCCCAGGCTTCCATCACACTCGACGGGAACCAACTGCTCACTCTGATCCAGGGGTTCCTAACGACCCATCAGGAGCAGACCACCCTACTCCGTCAGAGCATGGAGCATTCTGAGGAGCGTACCGTTGTCCCACCACCTGTAGAACCACGGCAGAGAGCAGGGACAATCAAGGACTTCATGGGTCTGAACTCCAAGGAGTTTTTAGGGACCGAGAGCATCATAGTAGCAGATGACTGGCTAGACTCGGTAGAGAGAAAGCTCCTTGGAGCTAGGTTGCCGAGTGACCTCCAGGTCGAGGCAGCAGAATTTTTGCTGATAGACTTGGCAGGAGTTTGGTTCAGGAATGAGCCGCTATTCACGAGAGGTAAGGCCACTTGGGATCCGTTCAAGACCCAGTTCAAGAAGAAATTCTTTTCGACCACCGCTAGGGCATCCATCGGGCTACAATTCCAGAACATCCAGCAGGGGAACCGTTCTGTTGACGAGTATGCAGTGGAGTTTAGTCGTTTGAGCCGTTTCGCTTAGTCTAGTTGCAGACCCTGAGGAGATGACGCGTAGGTTTTGCCACGGTCTAGTTCCAGACATTGGCATTCTAATAGTGGCGAACGGTACGACTGACTACTACCATAGCATAGAGTTGGCCCGGAGCATAGAGGAGCGTCTTGAGTCTTGCAAGAGGCCAGCTTTTGTACACCTTGAGGGACCCTCCAAGCGTCAGGCTTTCCAGCCGAGAGCACCGACGCCGCACCAGCAGACATACCGTCCTCTCGTACTACATCACCGACCCCGCCAGTTAGAGCCCCGGGACCCCGACAGCAGCAGAAGGAAGCTTTGTGTGTATTCTGTAGGAGGCCAGGCCATGACGCTATCGTCTGTAGGAAGAGGTTGGGGCAGTGTTTAGCTTGTGGGTCTACCACCCATCAGCTTCGGGACTGCCCAGTAGCGAGGGTACCAGGTGTCGGACCACCGTCTAGAGGACCGCCGCTTCCGAATCAGCAGCAGAGGTTTGGGCAACATCTGCAGCAGCAGAAGGGGCCCCAGGGGAAGGCTTATAGCCTAGCTCTTGAGTCGAAGTCGGAGCAGGTTTCGGAGCCAGATTATTTGCTGACGTCATCACATGTCATGTTTATTTGCATACTTTTCTAGCTCTATGCTTGTTTGATTCCGGTGCATCACATAGCTTACTGTCATTAGAGTTTTTACATAAACACCACTTACACTACCAAATTACAGTATTTTAGCGACGGAATTTTTCCGTCGCTATTACCGTCGGATCACCGACGGATTTGTGACAAAATACCGACGGAAAGCAGTGGACAATTTTTTATTTTTTTATGTCCATATCCGTCGCTACGCCGTCGATAGGTCGTCGGCCAAGTAGCGACGGTTTTGTATCCGTCGCTAGAACGTCGCATATTTTGGCGGCAAAAGCCTAAAATATTGGCGCGAGATTTGACTGACGACTTAGCGACGGAATAATCCGTCGCTACTCTGGCGCGAGATTTACTGACTACTTAGCGACGGAATAATCCGTCGCTACTCCGTCGCTAATTTCTGTACCCTAACTTAAATTGAACCGACGGAGGGGAAATTTTCATTCCCCCCCAAAACACTCTCTCTTTTCCCTCTCCCTCTCTCCGACGATCTCGCTCTCTCCGACCGGCGATCTCCCTCTCTCTCTAAGGTATGCTCTCTCTCCCCCCTCTCTCTCTCTATCTCCCTCTCTCTCTCTATCTCTTTACGATTTGGGGGTTGGGGGGCTGTCGTAGTGGTCGGAGAGGGTGTGGGGCAGGGGGGTTTCGGGTACGGGGTGGGGTGGTCGGGGCAAGGGTGGAGTGGGGTGGTCGGGGGCAGGGGGGTCGGGGAGGGGGTCGGGCAGGGGTGGGGTGGTGGTCTGGGCAGGGGGGGTTCGGGTAGGGGGTGGGGTGGCCGGGGCAAGGGTGGGGTGGGAGGGGGCAGGGGGGGTCGGGCAGGGGTGGGGGGGTGGTCTGGGCATGGGGGTGGGAGAGGGGGTCGGGCAGGGGTTGGGGGAGGGTCGGGCAGGGGTTGGGGGGGTCGGGCAGGGGGGGTGGGACAGGGGGTGGGGAGGGGGTCGGGCAGGGGTTGGGGGGGTCGGGCAGGGGTTGGGGGGGTGGGGTCGGGGCAGGGGGGGCAGGGGGGTGGGAGAGGGGGTCGGGCAGGGGTTGGGGGGGGCGGGCAGGGGTTGGGGGGGTCGGGGCAGGGGGGCGTAGGAGGGACTCTGGAGTCCCCGCACAGGAGTCCTCCTCCTCCTCTCCCATAGACACACACACACACGGACACACACATACACACACGGACACACACACACGGACACACACACACAGACACACACACACGGACACACACACACAGACACACAACACACGGACACACACACACACACACACACACGGACACAGACACGGATACACACACACAGACATATATATATATATATATATATATATATATATATAGGCATAATTTTAAGTAATTTTATAATTAATATATATATACACAGACACACGTCGTGAAGTCTAGTATATATATTTGATTAGCTAAGGTAGAAGTTTAGCCTAATTAAGGTTAGTTTTGACAGAGTTGACTTGGACTCCTAATTTGACCTAGAACTAGCCTAGTTGACCTATTTGTATTTCGATTGATATCATATGAATAGTTTGCCTAAGATTTGATTGGATTGGTTTTAATGTGTGGGTAAATTAGTTTACCTTATTTTAGAGTATGACTACGTAGCTAGTGTGTAGAGTAGTATATGGTTACTAGATCCTAGTATAGAGTAGTATGTAGAGGAGTATGGCTACTAGTGATATATAGATATGTAGGTCCATGTGTATCTGTATCGGACTATCGCTATCGGTATCGAACTATCGCTATCGGTATCGGACTATCGCTATCGGTATCGAACTATCGGTATCGATCGAACTATCGGTATCGGACTATCGCTATCGGTATCGGACTATCGCTATCAGTATCGACCGAATATACTTAGTATCGGGCGTAGCGGATTAGTATCGATCAGTATATAGGTTTGGGTTAAGATCAAGGTTCAAAGTATCGGTATCGGAATAGTAGGCCGAATAGGAGGTCGAGATAGTCGAATGAGAAGAAGGGAAGAAGGGAGGAGCAGACGGGTCCAGAGCCATGGTGGAGGAGGAGAAGTAACATGAGAGCAGTTTCCGCCGTAAATCTCCTGGCTCTGCTGGCAACTGAAGTCCAGATACTACAAAGGACGATCCTTCGCTGAAATCGACTACAACACCCATCAGTTCAAGTTCATTCCTATATGAGTAGATTCCAATGCCATAGAAGCCATCAGTTTGTTGACCTTCTCTATGGCATTGGAATATACTCATATAGGAATGAACTTGAACTGATGGGTGTCGTAGTCGATTTTAGCGAAGGATCGTCCTTTGTAGCATCTGGACTTCAGTTGCCAGCAGAGCCAGGAGATGTTACGGCGGAAACTGCTCTCATGATATTCTCCTCCTCCACCATGGCTCTGGACCCATCTGCTCCTCCTTTCTTCCCTTCTTCTCATTCGACTATCTCGGCCTCATATTCGGCCTACTATTCCGATATGCGTTTGATACGGTCTACCTAACCTATATACTGATACTAATCTGATACTCTCTGATATTAAGTACATCCGGCTTACTAGCTAGCGGATCCACCAGTTACATGATTATATACTAATTATGTTAGATTGTGATACTAAGTAGCCTCGTCGTAGGCCTAGCGTGTTATCCACAAGTTTAGTTTTTCTTACGATATGAGTATCGGTATCGGGCTATTAATTATGTTTAGTTTGTCTTACGATACAGATATTCACATCAAATCGAGCATGAATCGTTACTTTGTTGATCGTACATAGATGTACAAACGACAACACGAGAGCAGAATTGGTGTGAGTGACGATTTTCAGGCAGGTGTGGAAGTATTTCTTAAGTATGCCATGAGCAAAACTCAATACATGGACGATAACAAAATCAAGTGTCCATGTGTTAATTGTCACAATAGACGTTTCGAAGAAGTGATGACTGTGAGAGATTATTTGACCCGTAAGGGTTTCGTACGTGATTACGACCTGTGGTCATCGCAAGGTGAATTATATTCAGAAAGACAGGCTGCAGAAGCTGGTACTTATGCTTTTGATGATAATGCTGCAACGGATGTCCTCGAAGACGACGGATGCTCTGTAGATTATGGAGACATGCAGAACCTTGTACGAGATATGGTGTATGCTGCGGCAGGGCCTAATTTTGATCCGGAGGATCCTAATCCCGAGGCAAAAGAGTTCTATGATATGTTTAAGGACGCAGATACTCCTCTATATCCTGGTTGTGAGACTCATTCCGCATTGTCAGTGACGATGCGGTTGTTGAACATAAAGTCTAATTTTAACTTGCCACAAGCTTGCTATGATCGGATCACACAATTAACTAATGAGGTGTTACCGAAGGAATCAAAAGAGCTCCCAAGAAACTTCTACAAGTCAAAGATGATGGTCCGACAACTGGGACTGGGGTACGAGAAGATAGATTGCTGTCGCAACGGATGCATATTGTATTACAAAGAGAATTGCGTATTAGAAAGTTGTTGGTTCTGTAATGCGGATCGTTACAAGACAGTACAGAGAAAGGAAAGTCAACTAGAAAACGACGTCCTTACAAGTATATGCATTACTTGTCGATCACGAAGCGCTTACAGAGGATGTATATGTCTCTAAATACAGCAGAACACATGACGTGGCACAGTGAAGATCGCATAAAGGACGAAGAAGAATTGTCACATCCTTCGGATGGGGAGGCGTGGAAATATTTGATTTGTGTCATCCAGATTTTGTTGCAGAGCCAAAAATGTACGCCTGGCGCTATGTTCTGATGGCTTCGCCCCTTTCGGACAGTCGGGATCTCAATACTCATGCTGGCCGGTCATTCTTACCCCTTACAATCTGCCACCATGGATGTGTATGAAGACTCCTTATATGTTCTTGACAGCTATCATACCCGGTCCCAAAAATCCGATAAAGAACATCGAGATATATTTACAGCCGTTGGTGGATGAGCTGAAACAGTTGTGGGAGATCGGCGTCACGACCTATGATATTTTCAGAAAACAAAACTTTCAGATGAGAGCTTCACTCATGTGGACAATCAATGATTTTCCAGCATACGGTATGCTGTCGGGATGGAGTACGCACGGCAACATGTCTTGTCCGATATGTATGGAAAATAGTAAGGCGTTCTGCCCTAGACATGGAGGAAAAACTTCTTTCTTTGACTGTCACCGTCAATTTCTGCCAACGAGACATCCTTGGCGAAAGAACAAGGACGCGTTCAGATATGGAAAACAAGAATTTTCTGAACCTCCTGCCAGATTGTCGGGATACGATATTTGGGAAGATGTAAAGGAATTGCCCACCGCAATGGAAGATCCATCGAACAATTATGTCGAGGGGTTCGGACAAAGCCATAACTGGACCAAACGGAGTATCTTCTGGGACTTGCCTTATTGGAAAGATAATCTTATTAGGCATAATCTTGATGTCATGCATATCGAAAAGAATGTGTTCGATAATGTCTTCAATACCGTTATGGATATTAAAGGAAAGACGAAGGACAATCCAAAAGCAAGACAAGACATGGCCGAGATATGCAAACGTCATAATCTAAACTTGATACAAAGGGGAGCTGGTGGACAAGTAACTAAGCCGATAGCGCCATACGCATTGAGCAAGGAAGATAGATTAATAATCTGCAAGTGGATATCTACTTTATGATTTCCCGACGGCTATGTGTCGAATTTGTCTAGATGCGTTGATCTCAATGAACGTAAGCTAACAGGAATGAAGAGTCACGACTGCCACGTGTTTATGGAAAGATTACTGCCCATTGCGTTGAGAGAGTTGTTGCCTTCTGCTGTATGGGTTCCGTTGGCCGAGCTGTCTACATTCTTCAGGGATATCTGTTCAACTAAGCTCACGGTGCAACATATGATACAACTTGAGGAGAAGATTGTCTTAACAATTTGCAAGTTAGAGAAAATATTTCCACCGGGTTTCTTCGACAGTATGGAGCATCTACCGATTCATCTAGCATACGAAGCCCGTGTCGGTACATCTGTTCATTATCGATGGATGTACCCCTTTGAAAGGTAAATAAAATCGATATAATTTAAGTGGATTTTATAATTCATTGTTAATTCTCAAGATAATTTGTCTCTTTAGGTATCTACATCATCTAAAGAAGAAAGTTGGCAACAAGGCTCATATACAATTTGGAGAATCGATTGGAGAATCGATAAACAATTTGGATTCGTCGATAAATCATCGGAGGAGGTATAGAGGGTCCGACACGTTTGCGATAGCAAGTCAGGCTGTTCAAGTCTACTATACAAGCTACCCAAGGCGTCGTAGAGATCGCTTTGACTGGTGGGCAGTATGCAAGATTAAATCTAGAATACATTCAACGTTGGAGACCCAGCATACCAAGAGGACCAGATCGAAAAGCCCCAATACTTGGGACAACAGTCTTGTGACATGGATGTTGAATTAGAGGTTGATATACCTCTTGTTGATGAAAATAGAGGAGAGGAAGAGGTTGATATACAAGACTTAGATGTCAACCAGGGGAGAAAGAGGCGTCTTGTCCCAAGTATTGAGACTGAAGAAGAGAAGAAGAAGAAGAAGAACTTTATGAGGATGAGGATGAGGATACAGATGAATTCGACGAGGGATGATGATGATGAGGTCGAGGCCGAGGAAGGGACGATGACGATGAATAAATATCGTTATATTTCAGTTGTATCTTGAAGCACCCAATATCTAGTCTCGAATCCTAAATTACCCTATTACATTTGGATTTACAATTACAAGTCTAGTGGAACACAAGATGCCCTTTCATCAAAAGTTACAAGAATTGTACTTTGTTGTATTGGTGCGTGATTTTATCAGATTTTGTGTATCTAGCTTTTATTCGTACTTCACTTCTGATTGTAATATTTATTTCAGTTTGGGATATTTGCGTATTATTGTATGAGTTTCTTTTTGCAGATGGCACTCCTAGGCCTACTCGTCTCGGCGGCACTCATCGCCCTGCTGCTGGTATAGATATGTTTAGTTTTATATTCATTTATAAATCTATGTTGTCGGTATTTTGTTTATGTGTTCTATTTACAGGGCATGGTTGCGAGCACCCGTACAGGTGTTGCTGGCCGTGGTCGTGGCGGTGGCGGCGGCGGCGACGGTGGTGGTGGTGGTGGTCGTGGGCGTGGGCGTGGGCGTGGGGGTAGCGGTCGTGGTCGCCAGCCGCATTCCCCGGATGTGACCTCCGATCCCGACTTGGAGAGCCCGGACACAGGCTCTTCCCGCCGTCATTCTTCCTCGGTGCTACCGACATCGTCGTCGAGGCCTGTGACTCCATCCGCTAGCGGATCCGTTCTGCCACCGGATGTACCAGCGGATGCAGCAGCAGATGCAGCAGGGGGCCCAGCAGTTACTGCAGGGGGGCCTCGGAGTACCCAGGGATTCAGTTTCATCCTGTTACCGGGGAGTACGTGCGCGGACCCGCGGATCCCCCGACGCCACCAGAGAGGCTGGTGGGCGAGTTCCGACGAGAGCTATGGCCCGCTGGTGAATCGTAAGTAAATTTAAGTTAATTTATTAAATTTGTTTCATTTATTCAAGTTAATAATCCAGTCGTTGCTTCTTTATAGGTTTTCCCGTGGGATGCTGCCCGGATTCTAGGGCGCATTATCCGGGATAACTACCATGGCCCTACCTCAATTTTTCTGAGGTGCCTCAGGACATGAAGTACGTCTGGCTCGACGAGATGAGGGTATAAATCCGTCGGTGAATTATTAATTATTCTTTAAATCATTAAATTTTTTATTACGTGATATTTGAATTTGTATGTCAGAGGACGTTCTGGTGGCCCCCCCATCGCGAGGAGGCGATCCGCAGGACCTACAAAGCCGCCGCCGACAGAAGATACGGGATGCGGTGTACGCCTTCGTACGGCGCATACGAGGAAGGACTGGATCCGGGCGGAGTACTATGAGCAGATGTTGGAGAAGATGGATACTTCGCAGTTCAAGCTGAAATCGGAGAAAGCTAAGGCTAATCGACAGGTCGCGGGTCTGCATACGGGGGATCAAGGCCCCACGCATCGACGCGTACAGATTTGGTGAGATAGCGCAAATTCAAATTCATTCTTATTTAATTTTGTACTGTTAATATACGAAGTTAATTAAATTCTACGTATGCAGGCCCAACGGGCGGTGAAGCAGGGGAAAGAGGCGGAGACGGTCACCGCTCACGATGTATTCGTGCATACGCACAAGAGACGGAAGGACGGGAGCTTCGTCGACGCGAGGGCCGAGGAGACTGATGTAAGTACTTACGTTTATGAGATTTATGTTAGAAATATAATTATTGTTAAGTTAATTAGATAAACTTAGGATTCAGACTATAACTTAGGGAAACATAGGATTTAGATTATAACTTAGGAAAACTTATAGTATAAACATATTCATTGGATAGGCTGCGTATCGTGAGGCACTTAGTCGGCTTGAGATCGAGCCCCCTTCTGAGAATGTCGGCGAAACAACGCCCACCCAGACGCACTCTTCTATGGCCGCTCGCTACGACGACGTGTTCATAGAATCCGTCGGTGGCATTAGGAAAGGGCGCGTCTACGGCTTAGGTTCCATGGCGCCCTCGTTGCAGCCGTCCCCAAGATATCCACCGCCTCCGCCTCCCCAGCGCCCCGGTTGACGATGTGAGGGCGCAGCTCGATGCGACTCTGACTCCCGGTGTCAGATTTGCGGGCGATAGTGTTGGGGCGCTATCGTCTGCTCCCGGTCCGTCTACTGCTACTGCCGGTGCTTCGGATCGACCTGGTCCTTCTTCCCCCGTACGGCTTTCGTTTAACCGCTCTGCGGACGCCCGTATCGTATCGGATAACACCATCTTGACGCTCCTTGACATGATGTCGCCAGAGCAGCTATGCGCGCTTCCAGACCATGTCTTGTCCCAAGTGCCGGCACACATGGTGGAGGCGTACATACGCAAAGCGGATGCGGCGGCACGAGCACGAGACGATCCGACGGACGGGGTTTGATTTTGTTTATGTTGTTGGTTTTGTAGACATTTGGATACATTGTATGTTCGGATATTTTTTTATGTTTGGATAATTTAATGTTGGATATTGGATATTGTGTTGGTAATATTTGTTGGATATTGGATACGTTGGATATTGGTGTCGGATATGGATATTTGCATATGGATATATGGTGTTGGATATTGGATACGTTGGATATTCGTGTTGGATATGGATATATGGTGTTGTATATGGATATTTGCATGTTTGATATTGTGTTGGATGTGTTGTATAAACAGGAAAGAGTCTGTTTGCAGTATTTTTTTTTCAAAAATTAGCAGTTAGCGACGGACTGGCGACCACTCAGCGACGGATAGTCCGTCGCTAACTGGAGAAACTGAGGTTAGCGACGGAGTTGCGACGTAAAATCCGTCGCTACCTGGAGCATTTCAATAAAGCGACGGATTGGCGACGGACGATCCGTCGACCTGATGCTGTTTGATGTCCAGAAATTTTAGCTTTCGCGACGGATTGGCGACTAACTTACGGCGGACTAGGACCACTCAGCGACGGATAGTCCGTCGCTAACTGGAGAAACTGAGGTTAGCGACAGAGTGGCGACGTAAAATCCGTCGCTACCTGGAGCATTTCAATAAAGCGACGGATTGGCGACGGACGATCCGTCGACCTGATGCTGTTTGATGTCCAGAAATTTTAGCTTTCGCGACGGATTGGCGACTAACTTACGGCGGACTGGCGACGAAGTCCCGACGGACTATCCGTCGCTAACTGGAGAAACTGAGGTTAGCGACGGAGTGGCGACGTAAAATCCGTCGCTACCTGGAGCATTTCAATAAAGCGACGGATTGGCGACGGACGATCCGTCGAACTGATGCTGTTTGATGTCCATAAATTTTAGCTTTCGCGACGGATTGGCGACTAACTTATGGCGGACTGGCGACAAAGTCCCGACGGACTATCCGTCGCTAACTGTAGGAATTTAATGTATCGACGGATTGGCGACGTAATATCCATCGCTACCTGGAGAATTTTACATTGAGCGACGGTTTAGCGACGGAATGTCCGTCGGTAATTGGGTATCAAAAAATCTTGATACGCTTTTGCAGACAAATTTACGACGGAATTAGCGACGAATATTGGGTTTCAGAAAATCACTGATACGGTTTTGCCGACTCTTTAGCGACGGAGTTTTCCGTCGCTAACCCTATATCCTGATACATGTTTTGACGAAAGCTAGTCGGTAATCCGTCGCTATATATATTTAAATGCGCGACGGTATTCCGTCGCTAAGTCGTCGCTGAGCGAGGAGTAGCGACGAATATGTTTTAGCGACGAGGTTATTCCCGACGGCTGTTTTACCAAAATATCCGTCGGTAATCCGTCGGTATTTATTTTTGGCGACGGACTACCGACGGATAAGGCCGTCGGTAAAATGTATTTTGGTAGTGTTAGTAGCTACACCTACCGAGGAGATGAGTAGAGTAATGACGGGGGGGACCAGTGCCCATTAAAGCTATCTATTGATGCTCTATTACTATAGCTGGGAGAGAGTTTAGTGAACACTTCTTTGTGATGCCACTCCACAGGTATGATATCATATTGGGGGGACTGGCTTAGCTATGCCCATGCAGCTATAGATTGTCATGAGGGAAGTTTCTGTTCATTCCCCCAGGCACGGCACCATGCAGTGTCAGGAGGACAGGGTCGGAGATCAGCCTAGAGTCGAAACTTGTGCGACAGTTGGGGAGTTAGCACCACCACACCATATCATTAGGGAGTTTATGGATGTATTCCCAGAGATCTTCCAGGACTTCCGCCTGACAGAGATGTGGAGTTAACTATAGATTTAGTACCGGGTTCATCACTAATATCCAGGGCTTGCTATAGAGTGAACCCCAAGGGGCCGTTGAGATGAAGGAGCAGATTGATGACCTGTTGAAAAAGGGTTTCATTCGATATAGTGCTTCTCCATGGGGAGCGCCAGGGCTCTTTGTGCCTAAGAAGGATGGTACAGTCCGGTTGTGCATTGACTACCGGGCGTGAATACCATCACCATTAAGAACACAATATCCTCTGCCCAGGATAGATGATTTTTCGACCAGTGAGTAGGGTGAAGGTGTTTTCCAGGATAGATTTGAGATCCGGTTACCACCAGGTGAAAGTCAGGGCTGCAGACATCCAGAAGACGGCGTTCAACACAAAGTAAGGACAGTACGAGTTTTTGGTGATACATTTGGTCTCACAAATATGTCAGCTGTCTTTATGAACTTGAAATAAGACATTTCACCAATATCTGGATAAGTTCGTCGTAGTATTTATCGACGACATCCTAATATACTCGAGACGCCGGAGGAGCATGCAGAGCACTTGCGGACATTTTTGGGGATTCGAGGCAGGAGAGGTTATATGCCAAATTATCAAAGTGTGAGTTCTTTTTAGACCGAGTGGAGTTTTCGGTCATGTAGTTACTAGAGAGGGGATCTCGGTGGATCCCAAGAAGATTGCTGTCATTGAGACATGGAAGGCTCCGACGTCAGTTTCAGAGTCAGGAGCTTTCTGAGTTTAGCCGGCTATTATAGGAAGTTCATCTAAGACTTGCTAGGATAGCTGAACCCATGACGAAACTGATGCGGAAGGACGCAGAGTACATTGGTCAGAGGACTGCCAGGCAGCATTTGAGGAGTGAAGAGGAGGCTGACGACCGCTCCAGTTCTGACATACCTTCAGGATCTGGAGGTTTCACCATATATATCGATGCTTCGGGAAAGGGGCTAGGATGTATCCTACAGCAGCATGGGAAAGTGATTGCTTATGCATCTAGACAATTACGGACTCATGAGCGAAACTATCCTACCTATGACCTAGAGTTAGCTGCGGTGATCTTTGCACTCAAGTTATGGAAATATTACTTATACGGAGAGCGTGTGGAAATCTTTTACTGACCACAAGAGCTTGAAGTATGTGTTCACGCAGAAAGAGCTGAACATGAGGCAAAGACGATGGTTGGAGTTGATGAAGGACTTCGACATCGATTTACAGTATCACCCCGGGAAGGCAAATGTAGTGGCAGATGCGCTGAACAGCATCCGATAGCATGGTATCTTGATGATTAGATCGATGTTTGTGGGAAGATCTGGAGAAGCTCGGTATCGAGATAGTTCGGCCATGATCAGTGATACAGATGATGGCGCTTAACGTTCAGTCAGGTTTGATAGAGCAGTCAAGGAGGCACAGTCTACAGATGAGAGCCTTCGCAGACTTCGAGCCCAGGCTTTAGCTGGATTGCTGGATGACTTCATATAGCAGAGGATGGATCCTTGAGGCATGGCAGCCGGTTGTACGTGCCGAAGGAAGAGCTGATAGAGGCAGTCTTGCAGGAGGTGCACCGATCTCGATATTCTATTCACCATGGTGCCAATAAGATGTACCGTGACTTGCGAGAATATCTTGGTGGCACGGGACGAAGAGAGATGATCACGTTTATTTCGAGATGCTAGTCTGCCAGCAGGACAAAACGGAGCACCAGAGGCCAGCTGGTCTATTACAGCCGTTACCCATTCCCGAGTGGAAGTGGGAACACATTACGATGGACTTCATCTTAGGGCTTCCGTATTTCCAAGGAGGGAAGGATGTCATTTGGGTCATCATGGACAGGCTGACGAAGTGTGCGCACTTCATACCCTTCAAGGTGGGGCTTTCCATCGAGAAGTTAGCGGAGCTATACATGCAGCAGATAGTTCGCTTGCACGGAGTACCAGTAAGCATCGTGTCAGAACGAGACAGCAGATTCACGTCCCACTACTGGAGGAGCTTGCAGGAAGAGTTGGGCAGTCGGCTCAAGTTCAGTACAGCGTACCACCCGAAGACATATGGGTAGTCCGAGAGGACGATACAGACGCTGGAGGACATGCTGGGACTTGTGTGCTAGACTTTGGCGGATCATGGTAGAGCCATCTGTACTTGGTAGAGTTTTCATACAACAATAGCTACCAAGCCACCATCGGTATGTCTCCTTTCGAGGTACTATATGGACGACGATGCGTACACTGCTCTTTTAGGATGATGTTGGGGACAGAGTTATGCTTGGGCCAGAGATGATCACGGATACAGTAGAGAAGGTCGGGATGATCAGAGACAGGCTCAGAGTCGCTCAGAACAGGCAGAAACATGGGCCGATGCTTGTCGCAGACCGATGGTGTTCGCTGACGATATGGTGCTAGTAAAGATATCACCTACTAGAGGGACGATCCGGTTCGGATGGAGGCAAGTTGAGCCCCAGATACATCGGGCCATTCGAGATACTTGGCAGGATCGGAGAGGTAGCTTACAGGGTTGCACTTCCACCCAACCTAGCAGGAGTTCACGATATCTTTTATGTGTCTCAACTGAGGAGATATGTTCCGGACCCCAGCCATGTGCTAGATCATTCAGAGTTGGAGATCGGACCGAGCCTTGCAGTTACTGAGCAGCCAGTGAAGATATTGGACAGGAGGGAGAAGAGGCTGAGGAACAAAGTTTATACCCTTGGTACGAGTAGCTTGGAGCCGTCACTCTCCGGGTGAATCTACTTGGGAGAGGGAGTCACTACACCAAAAATACATGTATTGCAACGGTTTAAATATGTTAGAAAAATTAATTCTAACGGGTAAATTCTGTGAGTATATAGGCGTGGGTAATATACTAACTGCCTTTCTAACGGATCATGTCCGTTAGTATGTCCACTTTTCTAACGGCTATAGGTGTTAGTGTTTATTTTCTAACAGGCTTATAGCAATATAGAATTGAATACTAACGGGTTGTGACGTTAGTATTATTTTAAAAAGGAAAAAATAAATAAATTTAGGATTCACTACGACGGAAATGGGACGTTGTAATACCTAAAAATGGGAAAAAAATTATAATACCAATAGATCACTGATCGATAGAGATGTATAGAACATGTCAAAGATACATGGTAGACCAAAAAGGATGAATTGCATCCTGATATGAGACAATTGTGGACTTTATCTATGATAACAAAAAAATTCATTGATAGATTTCTCACATAGACAATTATTGAATACATTGTCCTTTGTACAATCAAAAAAATAAAGCTCTATATATTTCAGTGCATAGATATCCAAAGTACTGTAAACATAAGCACAAACATAGAAACTTGTCTACAAAATACATTTAGTCAAAATTATCCACATATAGAAGCTACTAACTACTCATCACACAAGTGAAGCCCGCTCTCGACAGCACCAGCTCTCATGCCTTCTTACTTCCTCCAAGCCAGCAGCATCGTAAGGGAAGAGCTCATCACAGGAATCGCAAATATAATGCTGAGTAACCATTGTTTCTGAAAACATAAGTATAACAAAGAATTTGTTAGAAATCTTAAAATTGTAACAAAGAAAGCAATAAAATAAAGCAAGCAGAAACCTATTGATACATTATCAAATTATGAAAGCAATAGTAAAGACTGCCCCCCTCGGTGAAGACTACCAAACTTATTTTCACCTGAAGGTTTCTTTGGGTTGGATCCAATAAATCAGTAATTTGCTCATTGTAAATCTGTAAAATAGTCAGAATGAGACATCAACAAGTTTGTGTAGTTCTTTTTTTACAAGAACCATATATGAAAATCAGAGGTAGCATTGAAGCACTTGCCTCAAAAAATGAACAGCGACATTCAAACTTCAGTTGCTTGTCTGAGTGCTTCATTTGCTCCTGTATGTTTGAAACTGAGTTTGTAACAACGAAGAACGAACATTACAAACCTTCGAAAAGAAAACATAAATGAAAGAGTAGACCCACTTCCTTTATACAGAAAATAGCCTCTCAAAGACATGGGGTGTCGATCCGCCTGACTCATGTTCTCTTCAAGTTCAGCTTCATTGGTACCAACTGGTAACTGCAAAGGATGTACAAAAAAAGATCAACATTGAAGAGAAGAAAGCACAATAATAGAAATATCTCTTTCAATGGTATCAACTCTGAAATATCTCTTTCACTGGACTATACAAGTTCATGCTCTCTTTATTGGCGAATCTGTACCGCATCATAATCATTGTTGGTGACACTGTTCCAGTAGAAAAAAAATAAAGCAAGAAAACAAAGAAAGTAGGTGAAAAAAATAAATAAAATAGTACTTACCAGATTGTTGGTCGTTGCTCAATGCTTGCCATGCCCCTCGTTGTCATTCCCTAGCATCCGTTGCTATAGAGATGAGGAAAGTAGGAAACCCCAACCTGATCTCGAAGATCAGGTTAGGCCAGACCTAGTTGATGAGTTTGCCTGAAATGTTATAAACTGATCCGCTTAAGTTATATGTGGGATGTCTGGTCTTTTGTTACCTTTTGTGTTTTTTTCTCCTAAAGATATCATTAAAATGACCACCAGGTTACCCAATTAACCTAAGCAATCCATATTTTTATTACAACTTAACCCTTCTGTTGGCAGAGGTCTCGTTCTTTTCCTCGGGCGAAGCCGCAGAGGACGTAGCCTCCTTTCATCGCTTGATTTATGAAAACATTGGCCCGGTCACCAGAGCTAGCTTCTCGTTCGTCCCTCTATTTTTGGTCGTGTGTGGATTGAACTTGAGCAGGTCCTCTTCTCTTACACTTTGCATTGGACTCGAGTCCTCCTGTTGTTGGATTTTGCTTATTTATGTCTCTAGCCGAGCAATCTCCTCCTCTACCATCACAACTTCTGCAAGTAGTTCCTTTGTCTGCACAAATACATATAAACAAGATCATAAGAAACTGAGTTCTAGAAAGAAGAAGAGAAAAAAGGGGCAAATGGTAAGTACTATAAAATTACTAGAGACAACCTTTTTTGACAGTTTGTGAACTACAAAATTCTGGCAGTCATGCGTATCCAAAATTTTAACAGCCCTTGAAAAATAGGATGGCAAAATTTTGGCAGTCCGATACAGATTCGCCAATAAAAAGCATGAAAATGACCACCAGGTTACCCAATTAACCTAAGCAATCCATATTTTTATTACAACTTAACCCCCTGGAGTGTTACTATTCATCAAAGGTGAAAACAACTAATATATAATGTCCTTCAATAAGAAGCCCTTTAGTCCATTAGGAATAAAATCCAAAGAGAACAAAGCACAATGCTTTTGATATTGTCAACAGAAAGGAGCCCTCCGGTCCATATGTTATCATCATGGAGGGCAACTCCCCATTCTTCATCATGGAAAGAAACATAACATGGATCATTGGAAAGCACAAAAAATATTGTGAGCAAAACTAACTTGGAAGAGCTATTTAGAAACAACTAATAGGATCTAACACAAGGCATATGTCATGTCCAATTGACCCCAAAAATTTCTGATGCTCTATTGCTTTTCTTGAATTACGTTTGTATTCACCAAATACTTGTACAATATCATTTGAGTGATAGCATATGGAGTGGACACAAATAGTGACCAGAATATTGGTTAGAAACTCTTAGAAGAAGACCACTAAGTTCAAGTTTGGACTGAATTAACACCAGCATGGCTGTAGTTGAGAGTGATATATGTGGGAACAAACTGGATAAATGCAAATATCTAAAAATAAACTACTGAATAATAGTCAAAGTAAATTATGAAAGTAAATTCATGGTATGAACTACTGAATAATAGCTGTGTACATTTAACTCTTCAGGATATTTAATGAATGCAAAATTTACACTCAAGAATCACTTGTGATCTCTGCAAATCTCTTTCTAACACCATATTTGGCCTACTTGACTGAAGCTCAACTTCCAACATGATGAATGGTCTCTTGCTCTTTATGAACTGCATAGCCAACCTGCGAGGCTGCGATTGATGGGGAAGGGCTTCTATGATGATAATAATTGGACAAACAAGAGTTTAGCAACTTGAAATAGCATATTAAAATTTGGATGATAACTCTATGTATATTGTGAGATAATTTTAGCTGGCATGTATGTGTAAAGCATGTTCGAGAAACAAAATAAAAATAAAGCTTTCTCAACACGGGTTTTGTTATTCAGAAATCTTTACAAGGACAAGTCTAAAAGGTGACACAAATGGTTTACTAGCAGTAATCAACCTTGTGTCCATGAAATCAGCCTCTCCATCATGTGTGTAAGGCAGTATACATCTTGATCTCCATAGACCTCCATCATGGGTGCAAGACTGGATACCATACTCAACATAGTGGCAACTAGCACCAGTTTCTAAAGAATCAACTTTGTATGAGGAACAAATTTAATCCTAAAATGCAACCTTCCTAGCTACTCAGTAAATGAACTGTAATGGTATGTTACCATAAGAGCTACTACGATCAAGATAACAAAAATAATTATTTAAGAAAACATTAAAGAAATGGCAAAAAATATCCAGATAAAGAGATCAGAACTGATC
>JANAVB010024111.1:0-22260 GCA_029216955.1 Iris pallida
GTCCACGATGATTATAGTGCTGATCCCGTAGGGATTCTGATTCCTTCCCTTTCTGCATTCAGATGCCCTGTGGCCCATGCCGCCACAATTGAAGCATCCGGCTCGACATTCTGCTTGCCGATGCCCATACCGGTTGCACTTGAAGCAACGTGGTCCTTGATAGTCACCCCTATTCTTGCCAGCGTTATGACGCTTAGGAACGTCATTCCTCTCTGCAGCCAAGGGTCGTTTATGGTTGCTCCCCTGGTTGTTCTGTGTTGTTTTGCGACTAGCGGACATGTGAAATCGCTCCATCTCGAGCGCAGTTTCATACGCCTCTCTGTAAGACGTACATTTTCGACTCAGAACATCCCGCTCCAGGCCCTCATTCAGGCCTTATACAAATCTTTTTTGCTTGGCATCGTCATTCGGTACCATGTACCCAGCGAATGCGACTCTCTTCAAAAATTCTGTCTCGTAGTCATGCACTGACATACTGCCTTGTCGAAGTGCAATGAACTCATTCTCTTTTTGTTGACGGACAGCAGGTGGAATAAATTGGACAATGAAAGCCTCCTTGAAGGTCTCCCAAGACATCTTCATATCCTGATTATTTCTGCAAAGTGCCTGTCTCTGCAAAATCCCCCATTCCTGGGCCTTAAGACGAAGTTGTACAGCGGCACTCCACTCTCTTACTGCCCTGAATCTCCAACATTCGAAAATAGCCCTCTAGTGTGTTCAAGAAGCCCATCACCTCATCTGGCTCCTCTTTTCCATCAAATTCAGGCGGGTCGTAGCTCTTAAATTCAGAGAACTTGAAGCTCGGTCTTTTCCGTGTCGGCGTCTCAGATTTCTCTGCCGGCACTTCCACGGTCTCGGTTACTGCGGCCTTTGCAGAAATATTAGAATCGGCCGTCAGCTTGGTGACAATCTGAGTCAGACTATCCACTTGTTTTTGCTGAGCATCCAGCTGCTCCTGAAACTGATACTGAAGCTGCTCTTGAAGCGCGCGATGTTGAGCTTCGCTCTGCTTCCTTTGAGCCTCCATTTGCTTAATCAGTTTCTCGATCGGGGCCGACGATGAAGTCGTCTTTGAGCTATCACCCTTAGTCATTCTACAATAAAAAAATAATTCTATTAGCACTCATAAAATATTTATGGGCTTATTGTATGGAACATTATTTCATGCCAGCGCTATCGACACCATCAATCGAGAAAATTTGCATCAAGACTTCCTTTTTTGAAAATATATTTGAAATCCGAGGATTCTAAACCTGGCTCTGATACCAACTTGTCACGCCCCGATTCGGGGAATCGCTCGCTTTGCGTCGATTCACGCCGAATCGATCTCCTCGCTAAGGCGTGATGCCGTACAAGTCTGGAGTTGCACTTGTACAAGGCTAGAACATGCACATTCATATCATTTGAAACATTTGAAATTAAGCCACTGTTGCGGAAACATTAGAAACACAATATAGGAAGAAGAAACTCATTTTATTCATAATTGTAGTCAGAATACAACTTTTCTCGATAATATTTGAAATGCCATTTTGGCTACATTGAATCATGAAAAGAAGTACAACTGATAGGCTGCCATGAAATAACTTCTTGTTCCATACATCATGCCCCCTTAGTACTTTGAAATATAAGCAGCTATCTTTTGAAAACTCCGCAATACTTTGTGCGTCTTTAGGGAAAACAACTTGAAAAACAGCAGTTCAGAAAGCTTTAATTCGGACGTGCGCCTGAGCCTTCTCCAGTACCTGTGGAGGAGGGGTCAGCTCATTATAACAATGCGCTGGTGAGCCCCGTTGGCCCACTCAGCTAAACCAATATTTATTAATGACAAGTATTTTAAAGATATGAATTTATTAGGGACAGGCAACACTCAGAGTAAATCACAATAATGTATATGGAATAAACCATGTTTACTTTACCATTGGCCGAATCCAGCTTTCCTGCACAAGATACAGGATAATAATAATAATATACTTACCGCCCCTGCATAAGAGAATCGTTAGCATGCATTCGGACTGGGTCGTTGGTGAGACTGCACTATAAAGGACTTTCCAACGGGTATTACGGCGTACCATTCCAGAGTAGGTTGCAAGCCTAGTCGAATGTCCCGCAATACCTCGTGCCACCATAGCACGACCAACTGTTTCCCCCTAGGTCGAGCCGGTCCCCGGTGCCCTAAGTACCGTCCCGAGAAAACTACTCAAACCTTGTGCACAAAGACGTCCATGACCACGCGAATGCATAACCGACTCAACAGTACACAATTGCATGGTATTAATAAGCCAACATTAGATACGCAGCATTCTCATATTCAACATCTCAGGCATCAATTCATTTCCCACATTTCAATGTTCAAGGGACAAGCATAATTCTCAATGTTGTTAACAGTGTAATCAATTCTTTCAATGTTCTATGGACTAGCATTCATTTCAATGTTCAATGTTCAATCTCTAGCTTCTTAGTGGCATTGACTTGTGGCATAAGCAACTGATATCGATCAACGGATGTTGCAAGACAATTATTTAGTTGGCATGAAGGAATAGCGAGAGGGACAATACCACTACAGAGATCCACACTCACCAATTTAGAGAATCGCCGAGAGAAAGAGGAACACTTGCACGCTTAGCCTTCCGTCACACGTCAGTCTGCATTGGCACCAAAAGTTTGGTTAATAATCTGTCCCGTTGTGTTCTCTTCTCTCAGAATTCTCAAGAATGAATGCTATGCAATCGATGAAAACGGGCAAGAATCAAATCATCGAAAACCATTCAGAAAAGCATCCATCAAAATCAAGCAAAAACCAGCAGCAAAACATCCAGAGAAAACTCTTAGACGCATTTCAAGAGAAACCAATCCATTAGTTGGAAAGGTTCTTATGCACTTGTCCGTGATCGATTCGGTGCCGACAGTAAGTTTCCCCAATACTCGGTTCCGACCGAGTTAGCCAAGCCACAAGCCTTATATAGTGAACCGCTAGGAGCGGGACACTACAACTAACGCCCTATTTATATAGTTATTTTTTTATCAACGATCATTTTTGACTGTTGAACTCTAACGTTCGAATTTTTGAAAATTGCAAATTTAGGCTATATAAAGGATATGGGAGAGCTATTTCATCAACACAACAAACTCAATACCCTCTCCCTCAACAAGTTCCTAAACTCACAACTTCTCCATTTAGAAGCTTAGCAATATGTAATATCCATATATCAAAGTCTAACAATATTGTGCTCGCATGGAGGTACAGTAAATGGGCTATTCTGCGAAGGAGGTTTCTCACAAATTCTTATAATTGATTGCAATATTATATTGAAAAGTTTACACAATTTGATTATTGAAAGTTTTTTTATCCGATATGAATTTATATTAAGACACATTTTGTTACATAATTTATTATTAGATTGTGAATAAGCATAGAATTTTGTTCTTGAAATTAATTTATAATCATCTTCTATAAGTATTTATGTTACTCAACTACCACCAAGACTTGATAATATAAGTACTCAACGTGCTTCTAATTACCAAAGAGTTAACGTGGGTCCTACTTTTCTCGACAACTTCTTCTACTAATAAAGAAGTGTTGATTGTATCTTGTTTTCGGTTGAGTCTGCAAAGAGGGGTTGTTGACCCAAACCATATCACAGTCAACCTGATTTTGATAATTAACAAACAGATATATGATATGATCTAATACGACACATCAAGCTCAAGACAGAACATCCTCTGATCGAGATAAGACGTCGTCTACAAAGCTGTGACTTTGCTAATATACTTGGTCTCGAGTCTGTAACCTTCAATTTATTAAGCCGAGGAGAATGTGCATGTTTAGGTGCACTGTGTTATCTCAACACCTAGGCATATCTCTCCAAGCTCTACTATACAAACAGACCAATTCTTGAACCAAACCAAACCACCATAGCCTATTGAGAACTTCTGTCCCAAGGGAGACAGAGTTCGGTATGAACTCTGCCTAAGGCAGAACTAGGGCCGAACTCTGCCCCTAAATTTCAGTACCCTAATTTTTAGGGCCTGCTTGATACTAGCTGTCCAACGTTCAAAATTTTGAATTCTTGGGACAAAATTTTGGCCGAACTCTGCCTCCCTAGAGTATTATAAATAGAGCGTGAATTCTCTCATTTCAAATCATCTCTTACCTTCAAATATTCAAGCCTTCTAAGCTCTACTACTCCAAGCCTTACTCTTCCAATCTACTAGCCATAAAACTTCCTAAGCTCCAAGGTGCTCAGTGTAATTCAGCTAGAAGTTCTGTACAAGAGTTAAAAAGAAAGTCACTTCAAAAATTGCAAGTTTTGCGAAGTCATAGTAGCGAGCGCTTCCAAAGCGCGTGTCTGTGAGACGTTGGCATGCTCTTCTGAGTAAAGGCCCGTGTGTACCATATTTCACAATAGTGGATTTCAATCCTGAGTGAGAGTTCTCAGGCCTGGACTAGTCCTCCACGAGGGAAACAAGGTTAAAATTACTGTATTTGAGTTTGTTTCTCTGAACTCTTTATTCTGTATTATTTATTTCTGATCATATATTATCTTAGTAGTTGTTTTTAGACTTAGCACAGAGTTATTTTTATTGGTCATTATTAACACAGACTCTATTCACGCCCATCTAGAGTTGCCTTCACGTACTTTAATTGGTATCAGAGCAATGACTCTATTGTTTGGCTTAACATCCTTAGAGTAGATCCTTGTTTATTTTTGTATGGCATCGTATTCCTTCTTCTCAGATAAAGAGAGTTTACTTCTAGTAGCATGGACAATCATGTTTCTTCTAAATACAAGAAATGCTCTAAGTGAAAAGCTATGGCTCTAAACAATCCTTAGAGATTCTTGAGGACTTTCATTCTACAAATGAAGACCTTTCAGAAAAGGTCATTCGTTTAGAAGAATCTAATGAGTTTTTGAGAAATCAAAACAATGATTTTATCTTGACTTGACTCTCAAAACTCATCTTGTGTTTCTTTAAAGAGTTTGAATGATTCTTTAATTTTAAAAATCAAATATCTTTCCTCATCATTGGAAGATCTTAAGAAGCAAACACATGAGCTAAATTTTTGCATGATACTTCTATTGAGTCTTTAAAGAAACAAAATGATGATTTATTTCTAAGATTGCTATATTTGAAAAAGAGAATTATACATTAAAAACTAATTTTGATTCTCTTACTTGTATTTATGATAATTTGCTATTAGAACATGATATTCTTAAGACCAAATTCATGTATGCTCACTCTAGAGATATTGATCATTCTAGCATGTCACATGTTCACAATAATGCTCATTCTAATACATGTGCACACACTAGTATCAGGTGCTTCTATTGCTCTCACATTAGACACATGTGTTTAACTTGTCCTATTCGTAGGAGCTTTTCTACCAATGCTAGATTAAATAGTATAAGAGTCCCTAAAGCTAACAAATATGGATCCAAGATTATTTGGATACCAAAGTCTTCGTCTAATATTGTAGGTGGAGCTTCTTGTATCGGAATAAAGTACCGAGAAGCGTGTTGGTGATTGCAAAGCTCAAAGGACATCTTCCAAGCAATTGTACCAACATAAGTGTGGCGACTAGAGCCACTTTGTTTACATGCTAAATGATTCTTTAAAATATTTAATTTTTAGAAGCTAGCATGTTTCTCTGAATGTCTTGCTACTAGCTCACATTTATATTCTTCAGTTGCTTTTTATATAAATCAATGTGAGATATAATACTAGCATGCTTAGTTATTTTTTTCTTATTTCTTTTATCTAGCATGACTAGTTACTTAGCTTAAATAATTTATCACTCATTTTTTATTATTGTGACACATTTACATATGCATGCCCGCTATTCCTTGTCTTTGTTTATAAAGCATGCATATCACTCTAGTACATAGGAGCTTGATTCTTAAATTTTGATTTAAAGCTTGACTCTCTATCTTTAAAGTTTCTAAGATAGTTACTTCTTACCGGTTTCTCTTTAAAATGTCCTATTTTACTTTAAATCCGTTTTTGTGAATATATGCACAAGCTTCTTATCTCTTGATAAGTATATACTTATACTTTCTTAATCTTTTGCTTGCATAATATATTCATTATCGATTCTCATATTTTATTTTAACTATCCTCTTGAGAATCAATTATGTCTTTGCCTAATAAATTTTATTTATACATGACTATATTTATTAAATTTCTATGTAGTTTATGTATTTCTTATATTGATTTCTATTTTGTATAAATATCTTTATGTGAGCATTTGAGTTAAGCTCAAGTTTCATTTTATTTTGAAGAGTATCTATTCATACTTGCGCTTACTTCATACTTTAGCTATTGTTTCTTTTGATCAAATTTGTGTTATCTTTTCTTGAATCAATTAGCTTCATCCTTAAAGCTTTCTTTTGATAATATCTTCTTACCTCTTGGGTGACTTTATGGACGCATGTCTTTACTTGATTTTTGAATATTTTCATGTACGCCTATTTGATATATATATATATATGTATATATATAATATATATTATATATATATAATATATATATAATAATATATATAATATATATATAATATATATATAATATTAATATAATATATTTATATATATATATATATATATATATATAAATTAATATATATATATATATATATATATATATATATATTATAATATTATAATATATATATATATATATATATATATCCAGCTGTTGATATTTTTTTATTCAATACCTTTAAGTTGGAATGTTGAGAGAAAATTTATTATTGTCTTGATCATAACTTTTATGAAAATTCTTTTAAGGATTGCATGGTTTTGTGCTTTACCTTAATTATTAAAATCATCGTACTTATTAGTACACATTTTGAGTATGTATCTTCTATATATTTATCTCCATAAGAGCATTATGAAAATGTTTGTTTTCAAAATATTCTTAGCAAATTTTGATGATCATTATTTGATTATTGTTGGGTATTTACCTTTCTTATACTTATAATTTTGGATTTTGATGTTATTTGATGATACTGCATATATTCTTTTAAATCTAAGTTCTTAAAAGTAAAGAACATTTTGGGAACAAGTCGAAAGGGTCATTCTGTCATATAGGTGTAAATAGCCTGAAGCGACACGGTATACTAGTCATCGGACTACCGCTAGCTGGAAACCGGTCCCTACAGCTAACCCAAAGTGATCAATACTTTATAGACTTAAGATTTATTAAGGTCTACTTGCAACCATTATCTAGTTCTGGATCCAATATACTGTACCCGATCTTCTAAGTTCCAGAATACATCATCATATCAGCCATATATTTGAGGTATAAATATTTTATTATTATTGTCCAATGATATTTTTGTAGAACATGAGAATACATGTAATTGATGTATCATACTTCTCATGTCCTTAGCTACTAAGGTTTAGGCTTATGTGTTGAGATTTTTATTTCTAGAGAATACACTTATTTCATAAAGGCTAATATTTTGCATTCTTTAGATCGATCTATTATTTTATTATCTTCGGTTAACCTCAATACTTGGCAAAAAGATTTGTTTCATTATATTTTCATGAATATCTTTTTAGCCTTATTTTGAGAAGAGCATAACTCTTTTATTTAAGTTATCATTTTGCTCTTATTCTTGCTTAATAAATAGTATATAAATCATTTTGATCATTCAAAATATATTATCCTTATTGTGAACTCTATGCTTAAGCATGTATCTTTAGTATTAGTGACTTAAGATTTGATGAGCATATTTATCCTGTTAATGGCCTACCTCATTAATCTTAATTAGTTATGTAGCTTGCTTATTTGCGATATATGTTAAGCTACATAATTTTTGTTCACTTTCACCCATCTAGCTATCTTCTTGAATTTTAATCTATATGTGATATGGGTTTACAAAAACAAGATCTATGAATTTTCTTGATGAGATTTGTTTCTATTTTAGATACATATGTTTGGTCTCTAAAATTAGTTTGACAATTTTTTATTTTAATCTTGTTTCCATTGAGATTTGTGATTCATCACTTTAACTTTCTTCCATACTAGTCATTGGTAAGCATCTCCTAAATTTCTCTCATCTTTGAGTCATAATTTTATCGTATTATCATATTACATCTTTAGATTAAATCTATAATAATTTAAATAATATTGATTCTTTTCCCATATTTTCATCAATTTGTAAGATTTTATTATAAATATGGATTTAGGATTTTCTCTTGATGAGACTCGTTGGATCATGTTTACTTTTATTGATATTATCCTAATGGTTGAGCAGTCCTACATTATCTAATTATGTGGTTATCAAGTTAATTATTACTCTACTTTGACTACTCATGGATTATCACATATGCTCTTTGCTATTTGAACTTCATTGGTTTCCCATTTAGTATTAACAAGGTTGGATTATTAGCTGTTGATGGGTACATATGTGGTAAAACATACATAGTCCATATAAGCAATAAATTGGTTGATCATTTCTTAATTAGATAATCATGGACATGATATTTGAGTTTTATTTTTTATTTTTGAGCTACATTTTGACTTTATCATGATTGATTTAATTGACTTTCTTCCTTTTCATGATGACATTTTTCTCAAAAGGTAACATACATTGATCTATCATTTAAATATGAGATTCTATATAGGTTAGTGTATGTCATCCTTTTATTATGTGTGCTAAAATAGAATATTCTTTTGATTTATCATCTTTAGTAGCTATTAAGTGGATGCTCTTCTTGACTAAAGATGACATTATTCATTTTATGACGATTTTATAGCCTTATATGTATTGAGCTGGGAGAAAACCATAGTTGATTTACCCCTTGATCTTGAAGTTATCATTTTTTATGCTATAAGTGCTTTGGAACTAGATACGTATATTTTGAGGGGGAGCTCATTAATTTGTCCAATTCATTTATACCCTTTAATATGTCGTATACCTATTCATCTGAGACCCATATTTTATCATTATTCATATCTTAGTGATTAAGGTCATGATATTATTATTTCAGGAAAGGTTTATGAGAGTATATGTAATTATTTTCATCATATTATCTCTCTTTTATATGAGTTAAATAAGTCATCTCGTTAATATTAATTTTGTATCTTATCTTGATGACTATTGTGCTTTCATTGATTTGGCTTTCCTTGTATGCTTAATTGATTTGGCTTTCCTTGTTGAGGACTTACCCAAAATTTATAATTTTATCTATATTGGTAATAGTTTGAGGGGGAGCATTCAAGTCGACTGAATTTTTCTTTCTCAAGCATTTTTCTCCTTTGCCTTCATATTTATCTAAAGGGTATTATATAGCATGATGAGGTAATTGAGTTCAAATGTATGAATTTGGATAAGAAAATAGAATTGCAAATAATGAGTTTATTTTATATCAATTGCTCTATTTTAAATTGATCATTCCTTTACTTATCTGTGGACAATTATGACTATCATGGTTTCATTGATCAATTTTTCAAGTTTATGTAATTTAATATCTCAATTGGTATCTTTCTTCTTTGATATCTATTATTTACTCCCATTGTTCTTTATTTAGTATACATTGATCATGACTGTCCGTCTTTCTCATGCTCTAATTTATTTACTTAAGATTGATTTCATTTTATATCCTTTTACGGGGAGCTTTACTTTGTGTCTATTTTGCTAAGTGACAAAAGGGGAAGAAACATGTAATGTGACATTTTATGTGATTGTATATGCATATCTGTCATAATCTTATGTACAAGAACATGAATATTACATTGCAGGAGAGCCATGTCATATCTGCAAATTTTCTCTCTCCTTCATAATCTTATGCATATCTGTCTTATGTACAAGAACGGGAATATTATATTGCGGGGAGCCATGACATATCTGCAAGTTTTTTCTCTCATTCAATTTGTGTCCAGGTATGAATAATGAGACATACAAATATCTTTTTGTCAATTATCAAAATGGGAGAGATTGTTGATCCAAACCGGATCACAGTCAACCTGATTTTGATTATTAACAAACATATTATGATATGATCTAATACGACACATCGAGCTCAAGACAGAACGTTCTCTGATCGAGATAAGATGTCGTCTACAAAGCTGTGACTTTGCTAATATACTTGGTCTCGAGTCTGTAATCTTCAATTTATTGAGTCTATGAGAATGTGCACGTTGACTCGCACTATGTCATCTCAACCCCTAGACATATCTATCCAAGCTCTACCATATAAATAAACAAATTCCTGAACCAAACCAAACCACCATAGCTTATTGAGAACTTCTGTCCACAAGGAGACAGAGTTCGGGCCGAACTCTGTCCCCTAAATTTTAGCACCCTAATTGTTAGGGCCTGCCTGATACTAGCTGTCCAAAGTTCAAAATTTTGAATTCTTGGGAAAGAATTCTGGTCGAACTATGCCTCCCCAGAGTAGTACAAATAGAGCTTGAATTCTCTCATTTTAAATCATCTCTTACCTTCAAATATTCAAGCCTTCTAAGCTCTACTACTCCAAGCCTTACTCTTCCAATCTACTAGCCACTACTTAAGCCCCAAGGTGCTCAGTGCAATTCAGCTAAAAGTTATGTGCAAGAGTTGAAAAGAAAGTCACTTCAAAAATTCCAAGTTTCGCATTTGCGAAGTCAAAGTAGCGAGCACTTCCAAAGCTCGTGTTTGTAAGAAGTTAGCGTGCTCTTATGAGTAAAGGCACATGTGTACCATATTTCACAAATAGTAAATTTCAATCCTGAGCAAGAATTCTCAGGCCTGGACTAGTCCTCCACATAGGAAACTAGATTAAAATTGTTGTATTTGAGATTGCTTCTCTGAACTCTTTTATTTCTGCATTATTTATATCTGATCATATATATTATCTTAGTAGTTGTTTCTAGACTTAGCACAGAGTTATTTTTATTGGTCATTATTAACACAAACTCTATTCACCCCCTCTCTAGTGTTGCCTTTACGTACTTCAAATGTTATCAGAGCAAGGACTCTATTGTTAGGCTTAACATCCTTAGAGTAGATCCTTATTTTTTGTGTATGTTATTGTATTCCTCCTCCTCAGATAAATAGGATTTTACTTCTAGTAGCATGCACAATCATGTTTCTTCTAAATATAAGAAATGCTCTAAGTGAAAAGCTATGGCTAAACAATCCTTAGAGATTCTTGAGGACTTTCATTCTATAAATGAAGAACTTTCAGAAAAGGTCATTCATTTAGAAGAATCTAGTGAGTTTTTGAGAAATAAAAATAATGATTTATTATCTAGACTTGACTCTCAAAACTCATCTTGTGTTTCCTTAAAGAGTTTGAATGATTCTTTAATTTTAAAAATCAAATCTCTTTCCTCATCATTAGAAGATCTTAAGAAGCAAACACATGAGCAACATCATTTGCATGATACTTCTATTGAGTCTTTAAAGAAACAATGTCACGACCCGCACCCTAGAGTAAGGGCACGAGACGTGGGTACGTCCAGCCTACGCCGCAGTGTCGGCGGTAGAACATTGTCCTAGGTCACAATATCTAACAAATGAAGGTAATAACAGTTATATTCCCTGAATGGGGGTGACATAACAGAAATATAACTCAACCACAGCTAAGGTAGAACAGGTAAGATAGATAGATAATGAAAGATAACAATATCCAGAACAGAGAAACACAGAGATACAATCCAGAGTTCTAAGTGTCTAAAATAAATACATCTCAGAATATCTCAAAGTCTAGTACAATAATCCCAAAAAGTAAGACAATCCTAAACTAATGGAGTGTCGTCTACAGCTAATGGATCCTGCTGCTGGTCCAAATCTGGGCACTCATCTAGTGTGGCACCGTAGTAAGTAGGGCAGAACCCCTCAGCCTCGTCCTCTGTAATATTTCAACAGGTCCAGTCAGGACAGGAATGAGCACATATCTCTCAACAGTTCATATCAGGTTAGGAGTATAAATCATTACAATAGAGTAAAATACAGGAAGTGCTGAATGGAAGTACAAGTAAAACAGGAGATATTTGTAACTGGAAATAGATACATGATAGTAAAGACTGTAAGTGACTACGTGATTTAGAGTACAATATGGTTATGTAAACGGCTTAGGCGCACATGAATACAAATAAGGAGCACATGAATACCTACTGGGGATTGTGTCCACATAACCAATTCTACTCACCCCGCCCCAATCAATACACAAGGATCCGTTCAAGTTATGTCATAAGCACATGAATACAGCTAAGATACGTGAACTCATGAAATGAGTAGTACATGAGCAAATGATTGTTTGCCATTGATTGTAAAAGTACAGAACAATTATCGGAGGACTGAACTTAGACTCACAATACAAACTCGCTCGTACAAAGAAAGCCTAGGGACAAAAACCTAGGTACAGCAGTCTAAGTACGATTGTTTATTTTAGATTCGGGGGGGTGACGATAGAGGCTCGGGAAAGCGACGGCCGCTCTGCCTTGCTCCTTGGACGATCGGTACGCAGCCTTGACTCGGGGAAGATCTGCTTGGTCGTTGACGAAGAAATGCCTTCTTGCTCTCTCTCTGATTGCTCTCCTGGCTTCTCTCTCTCTGTGTATATTCTCTCTCTGACTATGGGGGGGAAGTCTCTCTGTGTATACGTATTCTTCTCTTGTTTTTTTTGTATATCTCCCTATATATTACAAGGGAATGGCACCTTGCTATTTATAATAGTGGGATGTGATCACTAGGGTTGCCAATGATTAGCTCTTGGAGATGGCGGCGGCCTGGGGATTGATCAATCCAGGCCGTTCGTTTCTGATTGTGACGAATCAGAACCATTAAGGGTAGATTACACCAAATCCCCATTAGCAATTAATACTGATTGGCATAAATCTTCCTTATAATGATTCTCTAATATCTGCGAATAAATCAAATTTATTCTCCTGCCACGTGCCCCAGATCATTGGGATTCGACCCGATCTTGGATTGCCATAAATCTGGAAGATTGATCGGCTGAGGACACGTGTCCTGAGAGCCAATGGTGAGACTGGAACCGTATGCAGATTGGGCCGCATGAGATTTGGGCCGTATGAATTTTGGGCTGCATAAGACTTGGGACACGTGTCAGGGCTGTTTGGGCAGTGGCCCCTCCTTCAGACTTCTGAACCATATGATGAGCCGTATGAACCGCATAATGGTGTGTCTGCTTGAGCCGCATAGGGATGATTCCACTCGAGCCGTATGGGACAGCTTCACTCTGAACCGCATGGGAAGTCTTCACTTCGAGCCGCATAAGCACACCCACGTGGCAGGGCCACGTGGCATTTTGTTGCTCTCGGAGGATCGTGTCAGATATTTCTTTCTCTTCTCTAGAGATTCATCATCATGACAGAGTCATAATTACCTACTTTGGTGTCAGGTCTGTCAACTTTTCAGAGGGGTCAGCCGTCAAAGCAATTATGCAGCATGGATCGGGGGGGGAGCACTGTCACGCCACATATCTTCTGAACCGCATGGAATGCCTCCGGCCGCATAGCTCCTTATGCCGCATGACCCCCTGAGCCGCATGCGTTTTCTGAGCCGCATGGGTCTTTCTTGGCCGCATGAGTCAATTTCTTTAGTATTTTCCATGCTTCTACAGGACCCCCTTCAAAGTTTTTAATTTGTAAAATTGAAATACTTTGAACAAGAAGCATGGCTGTATTGGCCGCATATGCAATCCTGACCGCATAAGAGTTCTAGCCGCATGAATTATTCAGTCACATAGGTGATTCAGCCACAGGAGACTTTCAACCGCATGGCCTCTAGCCACGTCATCATTTGCCACGTATGGCAATCTTTAGCACTTAACTGTTGTCGATCTTTAAAGGGCGCTTTTGGTGCGGGATCCAAGGAGCTTAGCCTTCATTTTCGGCGGCTTATTTTGATAACCGAAGGGTCGGTTTATGTGTATGCACGGGAATCGAAATGCTCCATCTCTGTTTATAAATACGGGTAACTTTAGTCGGAGGGACTTCTTTACCCTCTCTTTCGTTCACTCTTTTTCCTGTCTTCTCCTTCCGATCTTCATTGTCGAAGCAATGGCTCCTAAGTCTTCTAAAGCCATTTCCACCACCGCGAAGGGTAAGAGGGTGACGTCCTCGTCAGCCGTCGAACCTGACGCACCCGAAGTGCCCTCTGACGTTCGTTCTGCTTTTGAGGGTAAGGGTCGTTTTAGATCTTTAGTACTCATGGCTCTGTTGCATATTTATGCACAAGCCCCTTCTCCAATCTTGATGGCAGAGCTAAATATGCTGTGTGAGCCGCATATGCTGTGTGAGCCGCATATGCTGTGTGAGCCGCATGACTGTTTCATGCCCGAGCCGTATAGATAAAGCCCCATGTTTGAATCGCAGAAGACGGATCTAAACTACATACAATCTCCTCTGAACGGAGCCGCCTATGTATTTTAACAGGCTGAACCGTATAGCGCTTTGTGCCGCATAAATTCTTCTGTTTAAAAATGTGTTCAGTCGTCCAACCCGCATAAGCTATCGAGCTAGAGTCATATGGAATTCCCATCTGAGTTAGGCCGCATGTGACTGTATTGACTCGAACCTCATATGCTTCCCCAAAACTACATTTCTTGGGACCCAACTGGATTGGAGCCGCATAAGACCTTATTGACCTGAACCGCATAGGCTCCTGAGAGCTTCTTTATCCAGTAATTTTTTATTTTAGCCTTCTTTTAATCCTGTTTTTTCTTTTGTCCTTTCTTTAGTGAATCTTCCAACCAACCCAGCAGGAGAGCTCCTTGTGGGTCCAGCTCGGTGCGCCGCGGGCGTGCAACTTGATGACTTAATCCGTCGTATAGTGGATCAGCTTCCCACTAATGAGCCTAGGGATAGGGTGGCTGCTATCAACAAACAACCTTTCAGCTTTTTTTGTTCCATGATGAATTCGGGGCAGTTGGATGGGGAATATCTGAAACTGGCCTTTCTCTTCGGGGATGCTTTTTCCATAAAGAACTCCCGATTGTTGGATGTCTCAGAGCACTGGGATTTTTCTGTAGACGGGGTAGAGATTCATATTCCCGAGATGGAGCGACATTATCCTCTCTCGTGGTTTAACATGGTGCCGCTGAACAGGACGATGGTGAGCTCTTTGACTCCTACCCAACAGGGAATGTTTGTGGGCAAAATTCACCACAACGGACGCACGGGTTTAATATATGCGGACAAGGACTCCGTGAGTCGGACTGTGATAGGGCTGCTCCCGGGTACTTTTGTGAACACAACCGGCCCTAATTTTTCCTTCACCCTAGCTGATACTTTTCTGAATCAGCTTGCTCGCAAGGGGTCTTATCCCATAGGCAGGTTGTCACTGCTGAATTGGATTAACCCTATTCCCACATGGACTAATCTTACCTCCTGGATTCTGAGGACGTACGGGGACTTCCTCCAGGAAATTGATCTTTACTACGCCGTCAGGGGTACCTGCTACGGATTGCCCATTAACAAGCCCTTGTTTATGGCTCTATTGGAGTTGTATAACCGGCGTACTGGGACTTTCTTTACCCCCGGAGGAGAACTGGGGCTTGCTCTTCACGAAATGAATACTGTATCCAGATTGCCGTGGGGAGGCGAAGCTTTTAAAGTATACACGCCGACAAACGAAGAGCTCGGGGATTTGGATCAGCGATTTCCTGGCTTCAGTCGCCGTGTACCAAGAACTGTTGTGTCATCATAGCGCCTGCCATCAGATGGCTATTAAGAAGATAAATAGTTCAGAAGGGAACGCCCCTCATACCAGGGATTGGATTTTGTATCTTTTTAAGTTGCGTCCTTCTGGTCACGTTTCGTCTCGAGCTCCCCAAACCTCAGAGGAGGTTAAGGATATGATGTCGAAGGTTAAGAAGTCGAAGTCTACTCGTGACCGGTTTGGGAGTAGTACTGACTCCCTCAGTTATTTCCATTATGGTACCCGGGAGATGTCTAATAAAGCGATCTTGGCTGGGTTTTTGATGGTGTGGCTACGCAACTGTGTAGTCTCTGGCGGCGCGGGTTTTATAGAAAGGATCAACCGCCATTTCATTCTTCCTGCTGTAAAATTGGTCTTCAAGTGAGGCTGGCGCTTCTTTCGGCCATGGTGTGTAGCATACACCACGGCCTTCGTGCCTTTACATCCAAAGTTATTGCTCGTGATGTGTCGGCGGACTTTAACCGGATAGAACTACCATACCACTACCTCATGGGGTGGTTATTGATGCACTATCGGTCATTGATGAGGCCGGGACCCGATGAAATGTCTCTGTTGATGACGCCTTCATTTTTCGATATCGTCATCAGCCTTGGGAACATGATACCATGCAGGCCTGCCGGAGGACATTGGCGAGAATTGACGAGCTCGAATTCTTCGTATCTCTCCCTGAGTTCACCCTGGAGAAGTGAGGAGGGTACACGTTGACGGCGTTGATCCTCTCCAACTTTTAACTGAGAAGATGCTTCTTTGGTTACGCAACATCTGTCCCGCGCACCTGGTGTATCGTTACCGGAACAGGGTATACCTTGGAGCCTTATCTGCCCAGTAGATTTTCCCGTCAATTTGGGTATAGTCAATTGTTCCTGGATTGCCCTAGCGCTTGCTTGAGCTTCGAGGGCAGTGTACTTGATGGCATTCGGGCTTGGCATTATTATAATGCGACCCATACCCGAGCCAGCTTCTCACTCCCTGACGCCAAGGTGGAGGGTGATATTTTGGCATATAGCGGCTCTTTATCATGTTGCAGCGAGCAAACCTCCTGTTGGTTTTGGTACGGATACTAGCTTCATTGTTGGCACCAATTTGGCCGAGAAGCCAGAAGGGTCCAAGAAGAGGAAAAAAAAGGACGAATAGAGTTCCTGTGTCGGACTCAGTGTCCAATAGGGCGGATGAGGGAGACGACGAACAGGACACTGATGACTTGTCCCATTCTTCGGGTGAGGAGGTTGGGACTCAACCTCCAGTCGTGCAGGCTGAAAGGGCCGTGGGTCAATCTTCTAGTCTGTCTGACGAGGTGGTGAAGGATCAACCATCTGCGATACCCGGCCCCTCGCGTAAATGGAGCAGGCGCATGACTACCACTGACGACCGAACTTATTCTACGAAGCACGCTGCGGTAAGACGTCGCAGGCTGCTTATTGATGATGTGGAGGATGTTCCTGAGGTGACTTGGGCTTCAGCTGTTTCCTTTCTTCTTCTTTTATGTTGTGACCTAATTATTTGTTTCTTCTGCTCTTTATAGGCGTCGGACGAGCTCGCCCCTCAGGACCCGATTACGGAGGCTAATCCAGTCCTGTCTCATTTAGTCAGTGGGGTGTGCACCGCTATCATTGCTGCTGGGGTGCTTCCGGTTGCGACCGAGGATTCTTGCCCTGCTAGAACCTCAACCCAGGGGGATGAGAGCTTTACTGCGCCCGTTCCTGAAACATCTGAGCCCCCTCATGATGGCTTTGTGGGTGGGGAAACTATGCCGGTGGTGAACGAGCCGTCGTCCCCACGCTCTTCCCCTGGTAATGCAAATTGAACTATAATTCGTGAATCAGCATACGTGTTCCTGTCATTCTTCAAATTCTTCGTCTAACGGTTGTTTTGGATGTTCAGATCCCAACCCGTCATTGCCAGTGACTGATATTGCTGGATCACACCCTACCGGAGAGGGCCTGACGGAATCTCCGTATGTCGAGGGTCCTTCGTCTGGGTCGAGCTTGGGGCCTCAGGCAGCGGTACTGCCGGGACATGGGACGATACCCCCTGTGTCCTCCCTTGCGAATGTGATTTCGGGGGTCAACCTTTCCTCCCTGCCGAGCATCCACGCTATTCGGGCGGCGGAAGAGGAGTTAGCCGCCATTCAAGCCTCTTTTCGTAAGGAATTTACTTCTTTGGTGGCGGGTGCGGTAACTTCTAAAACTGCCCCTCTGGTACCGTCTGCCACTCTCCCTCTGACGCCGTCATCTATAGAAGTCTTGGATGATGCGTTACAGGACGTAGTTGCTAGTTTCCATCATCATCTGAAGAGGGGGATCAAGCAGCGGTGGAAAGGGGGACTCCCTTCACTCTGGCCCATCGATGTGCTGGCGGCCAGATTAATACCCTTAAAACACTCCATGGGGGAGAGGAACTGGCTGCGCTCTTGGAGCCTAAGCTATTAGAGGCTGACCGTCTCGTTGCCCAGTTTCGCTCGTTACAACAGACTGATTTACCTGCGGCCATAAATCGAGAATGCAACTTCCTCACTACCGTGGTGGAGAAGGTGATGGCTGCCCGAGAATCACTCAAACCGGCTATATTACAGGACCGTCGGAATCTGACTCAGTTGCACGACCAGTGGAGCCGTCGGACTGAAAATTACACGACTCGGGAAGCGGATGCTTCTCGTGGGGTGGTCGATGTTCGGGAATAGATCCTCGAGCTCCAGAGAAAACTGGCTTTCCTGGAGTCAGAGCTTGAGGCCGCTCGTGTTGAGAAAGAGATTGCTATTCAGGAGGCTGGCAAGTATAGTAGGGCTTCTGCTAATCTAGAGCTTGCCCTAAAGAAGGTGGAGGACAACTGGCAGGCTTATACACATTTGAATGACGCAGAGCAGCTATCCCAAGAGGCCGAGCGTCGAGCTAAGCAAAGGCTTGATCGGGGGACTGCTTTGGTAAAGGACCGTCTTTTGGAGTTGTGCAATGCCGAGCTATAATCGGCCTCTTGTTTTGTCCCCGTTTCCCTTCTTCTTCCTTTTTTTTTGAAAGGGACGTGGTCCCAAAATATGTAGTACTTCTTTTCTTCCTTCAAATAAAGAGTATTTTCCATTCTAACCCTTCATTTGTATTGCCTGTTGTGCCTGTGATATTGTGGTGATGTTCTCCCCCGCATAGGGGATATATTTGTGGACCTGTTACCCATGGCGTACCTTGGTTTTAGGTAGAGATAACAAGTTTCGGTCAGGATGCCTGAAGCAGCCATAGCAAAGTGGTCATGGGTGCTCTTGGTATTGAGAAAAGAATTGCCGTAGAGCAGCTGGGCTCCTGGGGCATGATGGGGTGATAGGTTTGTGTTAAGAAATTTAGCTGAGGATATTTGTGGGCCTATTACCCTTGGCATACCCTGGTTTAGGATACGGGTAATAGGATGAAAGAGAACTGACATACTTGCTCAGAGGTAACGAGGACATGGTAAGTGGGAAAGTTTTTTGAACGTAGAGTCTTCCTACTCAGAGGTAATGAGTACATGGCAGGAGCGAACTCGACGGAGGGTATTGGTGGTCAACAGATGACATTTGTGGTCAACAGAGGACATTTGTGGTCAACAGAGGACATTTGTGGACCCATTACCCTTGGCGTACTCCGGTTGTGGGTACAGGTAATAGGTCGAAAGGGGATCGTCATACTTACTCAGAGGTAATGAGGACATGGCAAGTATGAAGGTTTCTTCGACGGAGCTTTCCCATTCAGAGGTAATAAGGACATGACAGGAGTGGGCTCAATGAAGGGGGGTACGTAGAATAACTCAGAGGTAATGAGGACATGGAAATTTATGTAGGGATGATTTGTTTTTGGCGGAAATGGGACAACTCAGAGGTGATGAGGACATGGTCGTCTTAGAAATTTGTGGATCTGTTACCTTTGTTGTGCACTGGGAGTACAGGTATTAGATCATAAAGGAGGATCTCTTGTAGGAAGAAAGTTCAGCGGTATGATTATACATGACTTTCTTTCAAAAGAGTGACCGGGATGTAAGTTCAGGGGTACCAGCAGGTACGTGACTTGGAAATTTGGGATATCTTTATGGAAGAAGGGCATGAGTTCAGCGGTACACGCGGGTACATGACTCGAAAATCTGTGAATATTGGAAAAAGTGTAAGTTCAGAGGTACCAGCAGGTACATGACTTGGGAATTTGGGATATGAGTTCAGCGGTACAAGAGGGTACGTGACTCGATATGTTGGAAAATTAGGGGATTGAGTTCAGTGGTACCAGCGGGCACATAACTCGAAACTCTGGAAAATGTTGTTTAAAACATAGTATTTCTTCAGGAACTTGCCGTTAACGGGCAACATGAGCAAGTCTCCGTTCTGCTTGGCGAGGCGGTAAGCACCATTGGAGAACAACGACCTCGATGATAAATAGGCCTTCCCATTTTGGCTGGAACTTGCCGATGGTCTTGTGAGTCATGACCATTGGCCTCCTGACTGCCAAAACAAGATCGCCCACTTGGAATGTTCTGACTTTGACCTTTTTGTTGAAGGCTTCTGAGATGCGTGCTTGGTATAATTCGATCCTTTGCTGAGCTAGGAGGCATTTTTCATCTAACGCCTCTAACTCTTATAGTCGACGTCGGTAGTTATCATCCGTTGTCAATTGATAAGTGAGGGCGACTCAGGAGTGAGGGAATCTGAGTCTCTAATGGGAGAACTGCCTCACTCCCGTACACCAGAGAGAATGGTGTATTCCCGGTGGCTGTTCGAACCGTGGTGCGATAAGCCCATAAGCACTCGCCGAGCTTCTCGTTCCAGTCGCGTTTGTTGGAGGAGACAAATTTCTTGAGGAGTTTGGTGATTGTTTGTTGAATGCCTCTGCTAACCCGTTTGCTGCCGGGTTGTATGGTATCGAAGCGACATTCTGAATGCGGTGTTTGTCGCAGAATCGGTAGAATGCGTGGCTTATAAACTGCTGGACCATTATCATGGATGATCCTTCGGGGCAGTCCAAAGCGGTAGATGACGTGGTGCTTCAGGAAGCTGATTACGTTCGAAGTCTGGACTTCGGCGAGTGGGACAGCTTCTGCCCACTTTGAGAAGTAATCAGTGATCGCAAGTATGAAGCGATGTCCTCGGGAGGAAGGTGGGGTGATTGGACCAATGATATCCATTCCCCATGCTTCGAATGGCCAGGACGCCACTGTCGGATGTAGAAATTCGGATGGTTTGGTGAATGAAGTCTGCGTGGACTTGGCAGGCCTTGCATTTTCGGGCAGTAATCTATTGCATCAGCCACCATCGTAGGGCCAGTAGTAGCCCATCCGGCGAAGGCGTCTTGTAGCTTAGGGCCAGGCTGATGGGCCCCGCAGACACCGTCATGAGCCACTCGTACGGCTTCTTTAGCTTCTGCGTTCGACAAGCACCGAAGTAGTAATCCGTCGTAGGAGTGGCGATACAGCATTTTCGTCTCTGTATCGTAGAAGAATCTGAGAGAACGCCGTCTGATAGAAGTAGCCTCCTTCGGGTTCTCGGGCAGGATGTCGTAGACCACGAAGTCTATGAATGGTTGTCTCTAGTCTGGCGCTTCGTCGATCATCTGAGCAGAATAACTCGCCATGGCTTGAACGTTGTTCTTGGGGCAGACCAGCTCATGGCCGATTACATCGACCGAATGATGAGAGTGGTTTGGCACTGCTAGGGAAGCAGCCAGGCCTGCTAGGGCATCAGCTTCGATATTTGGAGTCTGGGGACGTGCTCGATGAAGAATCCCTCGAATGATGAGATAATGTTGATCGCTATTTGGTGGTAGGGGATCATGTCTTCATGGAGGACTTCGTACGTCCTCCGAATTTGGTTGACGATTAATTGCGAATCGTCGTATGCTTCAAGGTATTCTACCCCCAGTTCTCTTGCGAGTTGGAGGCCAATGACCAAAGCGTTGTACTCGGCCACATTGTTAGAGCAGGGTTCTGTGAGAGAGTAGGCACGATTGATCACTAGCCCGGTAGGAGAGACCAATACTACTCCGACTCCGACGACGATGTTTCCCTTGGGTCCGGTTCTTGAAGCGCCATCGAAGAACATCCGCCATATATTATCGTGGGTGGTTGTATTTGAATCGGCGACCTCATCTGGGATTCCTTCGTATATTTTGGATGATTCCGATCCTGGATGGGCCGCCAAAAAGTCTGCCAGGGCTTGACCTTTGATAGCCTTCTGCGGGATAAAGATCATATGATAGGGGGACAGCAATATCGCCCATGTAGCGAGGCGGGAGCTGAGTGCCCCTGGTTTGGTCATGAGGACCCTGAGAGGGTTGATTCGTGAGATCACATGTATGGTTTGCCCCGTGACATAGTGCCGCGTCTTTTGAATGGCGAATACCAGGGCGAGGCATTCTTTCTCCACAGCGGTGTATCAGTGTTCGGGCCCGACCATCATTCGGCTGAGATAGTAAATGGCCTGCTCGTGGCCTGCGTCGTTGTTTTGTGCCAGCAGGGCACCGAGGGTGTTCCATTGCTCGTACATAGAGCAGGAATGGTTTTCCAGGGACCGGGGCCACCAGGACTGGAGGATTTGATAAATATTCTTTGATGTCATCGAAAGCGCGCTGGCATTC
>JANAVB010024112.1:0-29119 GCA_029216955.1 Iris pallida
GAAACCAATAGTTTTTAAAATAATTTTTCTCGATTTTTAACCTAATTATCTTACTGTCCAATTGACTAAAAATAAAACTAATATGGGGTTTCCATCTCATATAGGTTGACTATGACCTTGTTCAAAACAATTTTGAAACATTCAAGGTTCGTCGAGAAATCGCCTTCCAAGTCGGGGTCTTAGGGTAGTGACTTGTTTATAACAAAATTTCGTTGATGTTCACATCGATTTTCTGGACAAAATGGTTGTCTATCTACGATCCATCTACTGGGTTTCAAGAGAGTCATGTAGGCTTTCCATAGAATTTACAGATTGAAATTCTATTGAACGATGAGAGAGAAATCTTACCTAAAAATTGGGTCGTCGCTATTAGAACTGCTGTGGCTGCTGATGTTTCCTGCCTTGGCGCACCGTGTCCCCAACTCTGGCGGCCTCCAGCGTCGGGCGGTCGCACGCGTATACGGGAAGGTGACGTCGGGGTTGGCACAATTAGTTTAGGGTTTTATGGATCAATCTCTCTCTCTCCCTCTCGTTACTAAATGTATAATCGCTTGTAAAAGTTGATTTTGGGGTCAGGCCTGCTAACAAAGCTCGGGTTGGTTTTGATGAACAGTGCGTGCACTGTTCATCAGCATGTATTTTCTTTTTTTTTGTTTTATTCTTATATATATATATATATATATATATATATATATATAATATATAATGTAATACTTTGTTAAAAGTACATATATTGAGATTATTTAGATTTGTTAAAAATTTTTTAACAAAATCTAAATAAATCTCAATATATTACTTGTTTAGCAAAGTATTGCATTATATATATATATATATATATATATTATATATAATATATTATATATATATATATATATAAAATATATATATATATTTGCTATGCGAAGATATACATTTTTTTTAAGAGAACTTTTATTGATGTATCAGGCGCAAAATGTCGAAGCCTATACAAGTAGGCCGCCACGCGCGAAGTAACAACAAAAGGAGAGGGCCACACCAAGGGCCGGAGGGAGCTCTAACGAAAGAGCAGGTCTGCCAAACAGGTCCGAGGAGTGGGAGCATCGAGTCTTGATTTTAAGAATTTGACGGAGGACTTCGCGGATCAGTTGAGTTAGAGTGTATTGGCGACCTTCGTACCTGAATTTGTTTCTGTTTTTCCAGAGGACCCAAATACCGACGGTCGCGACGATCTGGTGCAATGGGACACACCCTAGTTGAGCAGGAGATCGTTGAAGCCCCCGGACGATGCCTCTTTCTACAACGTCGAACAAGGTCTTGCCAAACCTGATCGACAAGGTCTCCGGATAGCAGGATGTGTTCGACAGTTTCTGGCTGGTGGGAGGTGCAGCTGGCAACTAGAGCCTAGGCTAAAGCCGATGGTGGTTAGAGAGTCGTTAGTCGAAAGCTTCCTGCGCTGAGCACGCCAGATCAGAAATGACCACTTGATGGGGATGCATGTTTGCCAAAAAAGAGAGTTCTGGAGGTGTGCAACTCTGCTGTCCCTCAGCTTGCACTTGGCGGAGGCCACATAAAGTACCTCCGGCAGTGGGGGTCCAAATCAAGGTATCCGGGGAGTCGTTGATCCGAACATCTGTGTCTACTATAGATTGGTCGTAGCCTCCTGCTCGATCCATTCTCTGACCCGCTCCCATCTCCAACTCGATGATGGGTCCCACATATCCCGGATTTGGTAGTTAGGTGGGGCGTTAGAAGACCGGGGTAGACCAGTTACCTATCCAACGTTCATGGAAAGGTGGCGAAAGGCCTTTGCCAAGCTGCATGCGGATAAAGGTTCTACAAGGTGACGGCCATGGAGAATACCTTGCCAGGATGCAGTGGAATGACTGTTGGCAACCACCATCGTCGGATGAGAGTGTTGGAAGTATCTGGCTTTTATGAACTGCGTCCAGATAGAGTTGTGTTATGATCTTCCACCATAATTTCATGGAACAGCATCCACAATTAGAGTTAATTTGGTGAATCTGAGCCCCCTAATCCGTCGGTTTGGCCATCGTATCCCAGCTGGCCTAGTGGTGCTTATCTTTACCATCCTGATGACCCCAGAAGAAGCTGGCGAAGAGAGCCTCCAGAGATAGAACTGTAGGAACCCTAGAGGGGGGGGGGTAAATAGGGTCAAGCTAACTAATCAAGCACTTAGCCAAGCTAATGGGCAATTTAAAAATATAAGTGCAAAAGAAGAAGCAAAACAATACCGACATCCGATGTATCCTGGTATCCTCCCTAGAGGCAATCCAGTCCCGGAACTCTCTCGGATTTAATCCACTATTTGAGTAAATAGTTACACATGATTTGGATCAGAAAACTCGCCAACTTCTTACACAGAGCTTTAGTCCGAAGGCCGCTCCGCTTCAACCGAGAGTTTGGATACGAAGACTCTCCAACTTCAACTGAGAGTTGGATACGAAGACTCTCCAACTTCAACCGAGAGTTTGGATACGAAGACTCTCCAACTTCAACCGAGAGTTTGGATACGAAGACTATCCAACTTCAACCTTTCACAATAGGTTTTGATCTCCTTATCAACAAGATGAAGATCTTACTTTTCAACTCAATAACTCTAACATAATTTGTGGATGGCAAATGAAAGATTTGTAGAGTTGTTTGTGGATAGGCTTTGGTGGTTTGTAAATTTTTAGGCTCAAAGCATCAACCTTGAATGAAGGGTTCAAGGCTATTTATAACCAAAGCATCGAAAAGCTCAAGACAACTTTTCAGTCCGCGAACCGGCATACCGTTGTATGAACCGGTCGTATACCGGTCTGGAATGCAACGGCTAAAATATATCCGTTGGGATCATTAATTGCTCGAATTTTCCACCGTTGGAATTTCAACGTTACTAAACCGGTATACCGTCGGTATAACCGGTATGCCGTCGGTATGTCGATTTTCATCCGAAAATGATCATGGGCTAATTTCTACCATAGCTTTCGATTTTACCATCCATCTTGTGTTTACAATTATTCCTAAGACTATTTACAGACTCCAGAAATACTTTAGCAGGTGCAGGCTTCTTCAGAGTCTTGAAATGATGATGGCATGGCATAGCTTCGTTCCTTGATAGATAATAGCTTTTTTCCTTGACGGCAGCTGTCCAAAGATATCCAGTTTGTGAAAATTGAATGCCTTTCGGGGGCTTCGCCCCCGAACCCCCGACGAGAGGCGCTGCCCCCTCGACCCCCATCCACTGACCGGGCAGCGGAACCCCCGAGTGCGTGGCTCCGGAGATGTCGTTGGATGGTTCAGAGAAATCTTGTGGGATCCGTCATCTTTGTCCCACCATGATTTTTTCATTGCATATGTCCACATTGATCTTGCTTATTACTTTTCTGCATGTACATGTTAGACGAACAAAGCAATATACATAGTAGCAAGTATGATGAGTTTAATGCACATTAGGACAATGTCGAGTTTAAGTATAAGTGCTAAGGTGATAGCATAAATGTTAGTGATATCATAATGATTAAACTTAATTGAATGACCACAATAAAAAAAACATAGTTTTGATTTTGTCAACCCGATTAAATTTAAGATAGATAAGCTCATATCTCTAATATGTAAACCAATAGGCACATATCACCAAAGGTATAAGTATATGTAGAAATGCTATAGCGGTAGTATGAAGATTAGTGATAATAAAATGCTAAACTTAACATATTAGCCATATTCAAAAACATGATACAATCATTGGGCCAACAATCTCCCCCTTTTTGATTATGGCAAATCGGTTAAGTTAGTATGGACACAATAGATGTATGTATCACTAATATACCAAAGACATAAGCAATATCACTAAAAGCATACTACATCATACTACTTAGATTACTTATAAATACATACTTAAACTTACTTCTCCCCCTTTGGCATGATCAAAAATAGGCTCTCCCGTACTAAGAGATAAAATAAAATCAATCTCAAGCATAGAAATCAGAGAATGGGAAAGTCATGGACAATCATGATCAAGATATACGAATTTTAAACAATGGGAGAAGGGTGGAACGACAAGTTTATAAAGCTACAGTGCCAATGTAGAATATCAAATTTTTAAAAGAAGTATGTCAAAACACAATATAGTTGGTAAAACGAATAAAATTGATAAACAGTCAAACATTAATTTTACCAACTTGACATCCAAGAATGAAACTCCAAAACATAATATTATATGAATTAGAACTTTAATTTTGGAAGGAAGAGATATACCAATTGAAATAAAAGATTTCAATCAAGGATTTCAGTCAAAAGCCCATGAGGATTAGATAATTGCAAAATAATTGATAAAAAAAACCAAGTGAGATAGTTGGAACATATAAACTTAATACCAATTGAAATATAAACTTGAAATATTGATCAAAAAGCCATTTGAAAGTCAAAATTGTCCACAAATAAATAGTAGAACAACATAAGGGAATGATCAATGTAGAATAGAGCAATTGATGTAGAATTATCTCATTATTTGCAAAATCTATATGCTTACCTAAGTTCATGCATTTGAACTCAATTACCTTATCATGCTATATGAATACCCTTTTAGATAAACATGAAGGTAAAGAAGAAAAAAATACTTAAGAAGGAAAGATTCAGTCGACTTGAATGCTCCCCCTCAAAGTATTACCAATATAGATAAACAAGAATTTTAGGTAAGTCCCCAATAAGAAAAGCCAAATCAATTAAGCATAGAAGGAAAGCCAAAACAATGAAAGCATAATAGTCATCAAGATAAGATATGAAAGTTAATATTAACAATATGACTTATTTAATCCATATAAAAAGAGAGAGATAAGTAATAAAGACACTTGCATACACTCTCATAAATCCTTCACAAATAAAAATATCATGACCTCAATCAATAGAATATGAAATAGAGGAAAATATGGGTCCATGATGAACTAGGTATACGACATATTAAAGGGTTAAATAAATTGAATCAATTGATTTGCTCCCCCTCAAAATATGCGTATATAGTTCCAAAGCACTTATAGCATAAAATATATAACTAAAAGATTTGGGGGTAAATCAACTATGGATTTTTCCCCTTGCTCAATGCATATAAGGCTACAATATCGTCAAAAGACGAATAATATCATCTTTAGTCAAGAGAAGATATCCAATTAATAGTCGCTAAAGATGAAAAATTAGAAGAATATTCTAATTAAGCACATATAATCAAAAGATGGCATACATTAATCTATATAGAAGGATTTCATATTTAAATATGATAGATCAATGTATGTTATCCTTTGAGAAAATGTCATCATGAAAAGAATAAAGTCAATTAAGAACAATCATGATGATAGACAGAATATAGCTAAAAAAAAATAAAACTGAAACATCATGTCCATGATTATCTAATTAAAAAAGAATCAACCAATTTATTACTTTACATGGACTAGGTATGTCTCACCATATATGTACCCATCAACAGGTAAAATTCAAACCTTGCTAGTGGTAAATAATAAACCATAAAGTTCAAATAGCAAAGGCCCATATGTGACAATCCATGAGTAGTCAAAGTAGAGTAATAAATTAGTTTGATAATCACATAATAAGATGATATAGGACTACTCAACCATTAGGATCTTTTATTAATAAGAATAAACAAATTAGACATGATCCAACAAATCTCATAAAGAAAATCCCAAATCCATATTTATGAAAAAATCTCATAAATCAATGAAAAATATGGAAAAGAGTCATTCTCATTTAAATGATTGCAAATATAATCAAGAAGAGATGTAAATGATAATAAGATAAAATCATGACTCAAAAGTGAGAGAAATTTAAGAGATACGTGCTAGTGACTAATAAGGAAGGAGACTTAAAGAAAGGAATCACAAACCTCCAAGAGAAACAAGATCTAATCAAGAATTTGTAAAACTAGTTTTAGAGAACAAACATATGTATCTAAAATAGGAAACAAGTTACATTTAGAAGAATCACAGATCTTGTTATGTAAACTAGCATATCATATATAGTTTGAAAAGAAAAAATAATAGCTAGATGAGTGAATGTGAACATAGATTATGTAGCTTAACAATAATATATCATAACTAAGCAAGCTACATGACTAATTAACATTAATAGGTTAAGTCATTAACAAGATAGAAGTGCTCATTAAATCTTAAGTCACAAACACTAAAAATACTTGCTTAAGCATAGAGTTCACAATTAAGGGCATACATTTTGAATGATCAAAATAATTTATAGACTCTTTACTAAGCAATGATAAGAGCAAGAAGATAGCAAAACACATGAATTAGACTCTCATCAAGTAACGGACAAAAGAGATGTTCATGAAAACACAATAAAATAAATCTCTTTACCAAGTATTGAGATTAACCCAAGATAATAAAACAATAGATCGATCTAGAGAATACAACATATTATATCCAATGTAAAGCAAGTGTATTCTCTAGAAATAGAAAATCTTAACACAAAAGCTCAACCCATGGTAGCTAGGGACATAAGAAGTATGATGTATCAATTACATGTATTCTTATGTGCTACAAAAATCATTGGGCAATAATAATTCAAAAAGAAGCATAAATCCAAGGAATGAGCAAAGAAAGATCATTAAGATCAAGAAAGCTAAATGCTAAAGATATCAAGAAGTATATTTTTTTTCAAAAGCTTTCATAGTGCACCATAGTAAAATATAAAAATATAGACAACAAAATGCACTAATTAAGGAGGTGAATTTAATAAGCAAGGTAAAGCACAAAACCATGTGATCCTTAAAAGCACTTCCATAAATAGTCATGAGCAACACATTAATAAACATTTTCTCTCAACATCCTAACTTAAAGGTATAAAACAAATAAATATCAAGTTAGGAATCATTTATATATATGAAACTATATATATTACGAATAGGCATACATGAAAATATCAAAAGTCAATTAAGAACATGTATCCATAATGCCAACCAAAAGTCAAGAGGATATCATCAAGAGAAGACTTTAAGGAAGAAGCTAATTGATTCAAGAAACACAAATTTGGTCGAAGGAATCAATAGCTAAAGTATGAGATAAGCACAAGTTTGAAAGTGACAAGTATAATTAAATACTCTTCAAGTCAATATAAAACTTTAGCTTAACTCATATACCCACATAAAGATATTTATACAAAAATATATATATATATCAACATAAGAAATACATGATCTACATGTAAATAAAAATTTAATGAATATAGTCATGTATCCTTAATGAATGTTTGAAAAACTATCACAAATTCAAACCACATATAAATAATCTTTATTAGGCAAAGACATAATTGATTCATAAGAGGTTTAATCAAAATAAAATATGAGAATCAATAATGAATATATTATATAAGCACAAGATTAAAATGGAAGTATAAGTGTATACTTGTCAAATGATAAGAAGCTTGTGCTAAACACATATATTCACAAATACCGATTAATGTAAATATGACATATTAAATACAAACCGGCAAGAAGTAACTATTTCAAAAACTTTAAAGACGGAGAGTTAAAATCATATTAACTCAAATCAAAACCAAGCTCCTATGGACTAGAGTGATATCCATGCTTTATAAAGTTTAAGAATAACGAGCATGCATATATAAATGTGTCCCACTAATAGAAAATGAGTGATAAAGTACATAGTGTGAACTAATCATTTAAGCCGAGTAACTAGTCATGCTAGATAAAAAAATAAGAAGAAAATTAACTAAGCATGCTAGTATTATATCCCACATTGATTTATATAAAAGGCAACTAAAGGATATCAATGTGAGCTAGTAGCAAGACATCAACTGAAACATGCTAGATTCTACAAATATAAACAATTTAAAGAGAATCGCTTAGCATGTTACCAAAGTGGCTCTAGTGGCCACGCTTGTGTTGGTACAATTGCTTGGAAGATGACCTTTGAGCTTTGCAACCACCAACACGCTCCTCGGTGCTATGTTCCGATATAAGAAGCCCCACCTACAACATTAGGCGAAGACTTTGGTATCCAAATAAACTTGGATCCACATTTGTTAGCTTTAGGGACCCATATACTATTTACTCTAGCATTGGTAGAAAAACTCCTACGAATAGGACAAGTTAAGCTCATGTGTCCAATGCGAGAGCAATAGAAGCACATAATACTAGTGTGTGCACATGTATCGGAATGAGTATGATTATGAACATGTGACACACTAGAATGATGAATATCTCTAGAGTGAGCATACATGCATTTGGTCTTAAGAATATCATGTTCTAATAGCAAATCATCATGCAAACAAGTAAGAGAATCAAATTTAATATCTAAAGCATAATTCTTTTTTTCAAATAAAAAAGCAATTCTAGAAATAAAATTATCATTTTGTTTCTTTAAAGAGTCAATAGAATAATCTTGCAAATGATTTAGCTCATGTGTTTTCCTCTTAAGATCTTCTATTGATGAAGAAAGAGATTTGATTTTCAAAATTAAAGCCTCATTCAAACTCTTTAAAGAAATACAAGATGAGTTTTGAGAAACAAGTCTAGATAGTAAATTATTGTTTTTATTTCTCAAAAACTTATTAGATTCTTCTAAATGAATAACCTTTTCTGAAAGTTCTTCATTTGTAGAATGAAGGTCATCAAGAATCTCTAAGGATTGGTTAGCCATGGCTTTCCACTTAGAGCATTTCTTGCATTTAGAAGAAACATGATTGTCCATGCTACTAGAAGTAAAACCCTCTTTATCGGAGGAGGAGGAGTACGATGCCATAGAAAAATTAACAAGGATCTATGTTAAGCCTAACAGTAGAGTCCTTGCTCTGATACCAATTGTAGAAACCCTAGAGGGGGGGTGAATAGGGTCAAGCTAACTAATCAAGCACTTAGCACAAGCTAATGGGTAATTTAAAAATATAAGTGCAAAAGAAGAAGCAAAATAATACCGACATCCGATGTATCTTGGTATCCTCCCTAGAGTTAATCAAGTCCCGGAACTCTCTCCGAATTTAATCCACTATTTGAGTAAATAGTTACATACGAGTTTGGATCCGAAGAACTCGCCAACTTCTTACACGAGAGCTTTAGTCCGAAGGCCTCTCCGACTTCAACAGAGTGTTTGGATACGAAGACTCTCCAACTTCAACCGAGAGTTTGGATACAAAGACTCTCCAACTTCAACCGAGAGTTTGGATACAAAGACTCTCCAACTTCAACCTTTCATAATAGGTTTTGATCTCCTTATCAACAAGATGAAGATCTTACTTTTCAACTCAATAACTCTAACACAATTTGTGGATGGCAAATGAAAGCTTTGTAGAGTTGTTTGTGGATAGGCTTTGGTGGTTTATAAATTTTTAGTCTCAAAGCATCAACCTTGAATGAAGGGGTTCAAGGCTATTTATAACCAAAGCATCGAAAAGAGCTCAAGGCAACTTTTCAGTCCGCGAACCGGCATACCGTCGGTATGAACCGGCATACCGTCGGTATACCAGTCTGGAATGCAACGGATAAAAATATAGCCGTTGGGATCATTAATTGCTCGAATTTTCGACCGTTGGAATTTCAACGTTACTAAATCGGTATACCGTCGGTATGCCGGTTTTCATCCGAAAATGATCCTGGGCTAATTTCTACCATAGCTTTCGATTTTACCATCCATTTCTTGTGTTTACAATTATTCCTAAGACTCATTACAGACTCCAGAAATACTGTAGCATGTACAGGCTCCTTCAGAGTCTTGAAATGATGATGGCATGGCATGGCTTTTTTTCTTGATAGATATTGGCTTTTTCCCTTGACGGCAGCTGTCCAAAGATATCCAGTTTGTGAAAACTGAATGCCTTTCGGGGGCTTCGCCTCCGAACCCCCGACGAGGGGCGCTGTCCCCTCGACCCCCATCCGTTGACCGGGCAGCGGAACCCCCGAGTGCGTGGCTCCGGAGATGTCGTCGGGTGGTTCAGAGAAATCTTGTGGGATCCGTCATATTTGGCCCACCATGATTTCTTTATTGCATATGTCCATATTGATCTTGCTTATTACTTTTCTGCATGTAAATGTTAGACGAACAAAGCAATATGCATAGTAGCAAGTATGATGAGTTTAATGCATATTAGGACAATGCTAAGTTTAAGTATAAGTGCTAAGGTGATAGCATAAATGTTAGTGATATCATAATGATTAAACTTAATTGAATGACCACAATCAAAAAACATAGTTTTGATTTTGTCAACCCGATTAAATTTAAGATAGATAAGCTCATATCACTAATATGTAAACCAATAGGCACATATCACCAAAGGTATAAGTATATGTAGAAATGCTATAGCGATAGTATGAAGATTAGTGATAATAAAATGCTAAACTTAACATATTAGCCATATTCAAAAACATGATACAATCATTGGGCCAACAAGAACCTTTTTAGGAGGGGAGCCGACGGCTAGAGTGTAAATAGGGATGGAAGACAGCACGTGCTTGATGAGGATCAACTTGCCGCCCGGAGAGAGATTCACGTTGTTCCATCCCTCAATCATTTCCTAATCTTATACACAAGCCCTTCGAAAATGCCCGAATTATATCTGCCGTATACCATCGGGCATCCTAGGTAGGTGAACGGAGGGTAAGCGGTAGAGAAAGAGGTGAGATTGGTCGAGTGGCTCGTGTCGGCTTTGTGATGGGTATAGATGACGCTTTTGTCCCGGTTGATGCGTTATCCGGAGCATCTGGTGTATTTATCCAGGACGCTACAGACCATCTCCACTGATCCGACGTCTCCGAAGGAGAAAATGAGGATGTCGTCTGTGTAGGCTAGGTGAGTGATAATAGGGCAGCCTGTAGTGGTGTGAAAGTGATAGAATCTAGGGATGTTGTTCTTGCCGTTGAGGTTTCTGCTGAGGGCTTCAGCGACAATGATGAAGATGGTAGAAAAAAGTGGGTCCCCTTGACGGACAACCTGACTGGACTTGAAGAATCCGTCCACTTGACCGTTGATGAGAGTGGAGAACCAAGAGTTGCTAATGGATCTGTATATGATGTCTATCCATGTTTCGAAGAACCCAAATGCCCTGAGAGCCCATATCATGAATTGCCTGTCCAGGCGAATATAGGCTTTTTCCATATCGAGCTTGATGGTAATATTCCCTCCCCTGGACGGGAATTTCATACAAGTGATCATCTTCTGGGCTAGGAGGATGTTGTCAGTGATGTTCCGACCCAGGATGAAACTGTTTTGTTCCTCGGATATGATCTTAGAAAGAATATGAGCCATACGGGTGGCGATGATCTTGGAGATGATTTTGTTGGCGAATGTGCATAAGCTGATGGGTCAAAAATTTTTAAAGGTCTCCGGGTTATCTTTTTTGGGGATGAGGATGAGGTTGGCTCGGGATAAGGATTTAGGGTAGCTAGCTCCTTGAAAGAAAGTGATAGTAGCCTCTATCACGCCATACTGAATGATAGTCCAACAGGTCCTGAAGAAAATCTCTGAGAAACCGTTTGGGCCTGGAGCGCTGTTTTTGTCTAGGGCCCAGACCGCAGCCCTAACTTCATCTGCGGAGGGAGGGGCTGAAAGAGTTTCATTATCCAGCTCGTTGATTAAGGAAGAAATCTTGGCTAATAAGCTCTCATCCTTAACGACTACATCTTTAGTGAAGAATTTGGAGTAGAAGTTGGCAGCAGCCGCCTGTGTGTTTCGTTGGTCTTTGAGTAAGGTACCGTTATCGTCATATATTTTAGGGAGGGAGAGTTGATGCCTGCGTCCCCTGACGCATGTGTGGAAGAAGGCGGAGTTTCTGTCGTCCTTGGTGTCCCAAGACAACCTAGCTTTCTGTTTCCAGAATTCAGTCTCGACTTTCAGACGAGATTTGAGGATAGCCTTGTTAAGGTTAAGCGTGGCACGGTTCTCTGGCGAACAATCCATAGCCAGCTTGATTTCAGCCCGGGTGACGTCGTCTTCTGCTGCCTTAATCTCTTGGAAGATGTTGCCAAAAGCAACTTTGCTCCAAGAAGTGAGGGCGCTCCTAGTGGCCATAAGTTTCTTAGCCACTCTTTTAGTGGGGTCTGGGTCGTGCGTTGAATTCCAGGTGGCAGCCACGATGTTATGGAATTGAGGGTGATGTCTCCAAAAGTCCAAGAATCTGAAAGGTTTTTTAATGGGGTTGGGGTTGTTGCTGACCTCTATAAGAAGGGAGAGTGATCAGACTCTGTGGAGTTGAGGTGAGAAAGGTTGGTTATGAGATTCATATCAAACCATCGATTGTCGACAAGCCTGCGATCCAGACGAGTGTATTGGCGGCGAGCTCCTTCCTGCATGTTGCACCAGGTGAAGGAGTTACCGGAGTAGGAAAGGTGGTGCATGTTGGCTTGGAAAATGAAGGAGTTGAAGTCGTTCATGGCCGGTTGGTGAGGGGGGCGTCCCCCTGATTTTTCATCATTGTGGGAGATAGTGATGAAGTCTCCGATGTAAAACCACGGGAGGGTATTGAGGGAAGTATGGGTATCCATATGGGTGAACCATATCTACTTGCGTTCAACGTAGTCGCAACTCCCGTAAACTGTGGAAATGAGGGATCGGGAGGGATGGGTGGGGTGTTCCACCCAGCAGAAGAGCGCCTGATCAGAATCGAGGACGATGCCAAAGAGGCAATCATCGAAAAGAAGGATCCAGATGTCGTGACACCCAGCGATGGCGTTCATGAATCCGAGCTGAAGTTGGATGGATTTGAGTTTCCTCTGGGGGATTTTGGGTTCGATGATAACGATAATGTCAATCCGGTGGACTTTGATAGGGTGATAAGTCTTCTCATTGTTGGTTTGTTGGCCAGCCCTATGATGTTCCATGTTAGGATGTTAATCATTGGGATGATTGCGGTTGGGGTTTTTGTTGAGCTTTGATGCTGACCGAGTGGTCATGACCAATTGCTCTTTTGAGAGGTTCTTTTTCTTCTTATTTTGATAAATTTTGGGGGCCCTTTGGGTTGCTGTGGACGGATCTGCCGTCACATCTTGGCGTTGATAGGCCTCTTAGCCTGTGGCGTTCTCCATGTTGTCGACGAGCTCTGTCTCAATATCGGCCAGCGCGCTGAGGGAATTGTTAGGATTGAGGAAGCCGGCGTCCTGAGCTTGACGGATCCTGGTCTCGTACTCTAGGCCTAAGGACTTCTCGACCTCTCCCTGCGGGGGAGGGGGATGTGATAGGATCTCCACTAGTGGTGGGGGTGATCCGCGCTAACCTGTGCTCACTGGATAGCCTCGGATCCCCGCCGGCTGGACCCTTGGCGATCTCACAAACTTCTGCGAGAAGTGGATGGTCCGGGAGGGAGATGGGCGGGACTTCAACCTCTGATGGGGAGCTAAGGATCTCGAATCTATTGAGGAGTGAGATGCTTGTTGGCCTGTCGGGAGCCTTGCTAATGGCCATAGTAGGGGGGAGTTGGGGCTTGGGGAGCTGTCATTATATGTAAAGTGGGAGTAGGAGTTAGATAGCGGTAGTATGGGATTAGGAATGGGAAGTTGGGTTGCCTTCGAAGATTTTGGCTTTTGAGTTGTTTTCTTCCTCAGCTCCAGGTGGGCTTTGAAGCAATGCTTCGAAAGGTGGCCTCTGATCTGACAGTGCTTGCAGAATCTAATGTTGTTATCGTGTTCAAGCGTCTGGAGGTGTGTCCGTCCTCCCAACTCGAGCTACACGAGCGTGGGGGGGGGGGGGGTCAACGGATAGATCGATCTCTACGCAAATCTTAGCGTAGTTGCCTTTGTAGAGGTTGCGGGTTTCTTCAATGTTGGCTACCAGGGTCTCGAATGAGCTGGCAATTCTCTTGAGTGCTACGGGGGCGAAGCAAACAAGGGAGAGGTTCGACAAGGTAATCCATGTTGAGATAATCTTTGAATCCGCATTGGGGTTGAAGCAGAGGGACCAATTGGCGATCTTGACGCTGTGGGGTCCGATGTTGGTGGTGCCCTTAGCCCATACCAAAGAGAAGTCATGATCAGAGGACATGTGGAGGAGGAGATGTTTTGAGTCCAACGGTGCGACCTTGTACGCAGTGGTAAGACCCCAGCCGACGATGGATTCTTTAACGGAGGGTAATTTAGGACATCCGGACTGGAATTTCAGAACAAAGGTCTTCGAGAAGGATACGAACAATGATGAGATTTCTTCAGGAGAGAATGACACTCTGATAGTTTGGCCCTCGGGAGGGGGGTGGGGAACTCGATCTCCGGGAGAGCGGGCTCTGTCTCAGCGGGGGGTAACTGTGCAACTCTTTCCGGTCGCAAGATCTCCGCTTAGGAAGGCGTCGATGTGTGGCCGGGAGGGGTTGGCTGGAGCTGCTCAGACGAGGAGTTGAGAGTGGGTGCTGCGATCTGCGCCGGAAGGGATCCCCCTGGTGCGGGCGTCGCCAAATGGGTCTCTCGAGATTGGGAACTGCAACGCGGCTGAGAGGGCTGGGTGTGGTACCGCCGATCGACGGGGTCGTAGCGACAGATTGCGATCCAGGGAGATTGGGGAAGTCCCTTGACTCGGGGGGAGCTGTCCCGGAGCCTGGTGCATAGCCGGTGGTTGGATGAGGGAGGGCAATGGGGGGCGCATGACCTTCTGGGAAAGTCTGTGCTGGCACATAACCGAGGAAGGAAGGGGGGCCTGGAGGGGCGCATGGCCTGCTGGAGAGGGCAGAGAAGGAATCCGGGAAGGCCCCGCAGGCGCATGCTGCTGCGTGTAGGGCTGCGCGTAGGGGGGCGCATGCTGCTGCATATAGGGGGCGCCACAGGTGCATGCTGCTCCACAGGGGGGTTGGGCGCATGAGCACTCAGGGGGAGAAGAGGCGCGTATACGGTAGTGCCGGTGCCGAGCGCATGGCTCCCCGGGGGGTAGGCGCATGGCAGAAAGGCACTTACTCCATCTCGGGGTGGCGCATGGCAGGAAGACGCATGCGTAAGAGCGGATGTGGGCGCATGGTTCCCAACCGTTGGGGGTAGCGCATGGTCGAGTGGGAGATTCGAATTTTCAAAATTCGAATTCGAGTCTCTGGGGGGAAGGGCCCGGTTACCAGAGTAGTGGCGACCTTGAGGACCTCCGGCACAGGATGGCTGAAGCCCCGAGACGCCGCCTTGGATGGAGGCCAACGTAGGGGCTTGGCGAAGCCAGGGTGGGGGACCGGATAAGTCTGAGCTCGTCCGGGTGCGGAGGAAGCGGCTTTCGAGAAAGAGGGAAGAGAGAGGGCCTGGGCGGTAGCCGATGGTGGCTACCGCAACCTTGGGACGAGTCCAGCAGAGGAAATTTCGACCAATGAGAGCTTAGCCGGTGTCTAAGCTAGGGGCGGGGAGGAGGTGCCTGGTGCGGACTTGGAAGCCTTGGTCGCGCCACTCACCCGACGGTGGAGGAGATAGGGGAGCGGGGGTGGTGGGTTGCCCGAGCGGGGCGGGGCTGGCCACGTCGCCGGAGGCGGGCGGTAGAGAAAGACAGGGTTGGACTACCATGAGATCGAGGGGGGGAGGGGGTGGAGCGCTGGGAGATGGGAGTAGAGGAGGGAGCATAATGTAAAAACTATATACGATATATATATATATATATATATATATATATATATATATATATATATATATACATATATATATATATATATATATATATATATATATATATATATATATATATATATATATAGACACACACACACACACACACACATATCGTCCTAGTCAAAGGTCCCAATTTCAAAAATAGTATTTCAAGCATTATTATCACATTTTGAAAACTAATAAAAATATATATAAATAATAAATAGCAAATAATACATTAAATATCATTACTAAAAGTTACTCACTAGATTATAAAATGAGCTATGGTTATATACACATCTATATATCTACCTGGATGCCGTTGGTCGCACTCCATGACCACATGGGCTTAGGCTCGTTTCGGGTCCAGTCCGGACTAGTTTGGTAAAACCGGGTTTCCTAAAAGTCAATAATCTTAATAATAAATAATTAAATTATTTATAGGTGTTAAGTCGCAACTTGGTCTGGTTTTTCTAGTTTGGACACACTTATGGCTCGGCCTTCCCTACCATGGCTAATACACTAGTCAAGGCACACGACCATACTATCCTGCCATGATTTCTAGTCATCTTGTACTCCAAATCTTAACCATAACTAAAGCATCATATCGTAATAACTATTTAACTAAAAGTTTATAAAATTCCAAAAATCACCATTTAATTCAAATAAATAAATAAATAAAATATTTTTATAATCTTGGGAAGAGGGCTTACAAATCTACCCACCTTTAAATAATTTTGTTACCGAAATTTAAATTCTTCCAAAAAAACTCTTCCATTGTTATCCCTAATTTTCATATCATCAAAGATTGGTGTTAACTATTTTTTTTCTTTGTACCGTCAATATCCTAAATTAACATAGCCATCAACCAATAAGCACTCAATAAACTTTGAGCCCTTAGGAATGTGAGAAAATGTATCAAATCACCTGTTTAATACTTAAAAGTTCATCCATCATCTAAATTGAAAGAAGTCTCAAAATTCATAATTTTTATCTTAGCGAGATATTCAACAATTAGTAGACCCTCTAAGGTTTAAACTTTCCCTACCCACCTTGAGCATACCATCCTATCAAAACATAATATTCTATCATCATATTAAAAATGCCTCAGATTCATCTAATAGTAGTGTTTCATTCAACATATATTCTCAATGTTATCTACATTTTTTTTCGAATGCATAAAACCTTAAAATTCATCTTCTTGTCATTGAAGATCACTTACCAAGTTTTTTCCCCTCAAAAGTTCTTCTCATTTTTAATTAACCAATTTAATAAACTTTACCAACTAATTGACCACCACGGAATCAAATTGTCAATTGAAACCAACTTCGATCATCCCGCTCTATCAAACAACAATTGCCACAAAATTTATACTTCCAAAGAAAGTTTTTTACGATTTCATTTACTAGTAGTTATCACATGAATAATGCTAGTACCACTATATATAAGTAAGACGTATGACATCCATCATATCCTATTTATCTATCAAGGCATCGTAAATCATAATCAAACAACTATTTTGGCAGTTACCTAAACACTTATTTCTAACAATTTTCCAAACTTTGGATAACTGTAAAACATCCCCAAAGAACGAGTGTTCGTCACTCCGAAAGAAGAAGGCACAAGGAACAAGGATAGTGATGGCAAGGAAGAATAAGTGAATACAAATATGAAGGCCAAAGGAGTAATCAAATTCAATGAGCGTTTCAAAACAGCTGTGGTTCCTATCAAGTTTAATCCTTACACAGGCTCGCTCGGTATAGTAACGTAACCGAAATGATATGCTCTGACCTGCATGGGCTACCAAAAAAATTGTCATGACCCACACATGCTTTTCGGGATGCGAGTGCGCGCATAAGCCAGCTACGTATCAAACAGACTCCAGCCCAACTTAAATACGTATACGTTGTCTAGACTATAGTAATATGCCAAATCATGGCAAGAAAAAACTATATCTCAACCCACAAGAAGAGTATAAAATAAGAATAAACATTATGGTTCATGGTCTGCAGTCTACTAGCATATATGTCCGATTAGACTCTAAAGAAATAATATGAGTCTATAAAACTAGGCTAACAAGCAGAATATATATAACAGATGTAAATATGTAATCACGAAGATATCTGAATCTGACATAATTACCATCCTGATCAACTAACTAACCCCGTGCAATCAGCTACCTGAAAAGATCATCAGGTTCTCAGGAGACTAGCAAGATACATAAAACATGCCAACTAGTATGACACTAAATAACATGTATGGAGGATAAGAACAGTGTGATAAGAATATCTAAGGAACGACATGTCATATGGAAAGGTAATGCTAGACTTGGCTAACAATGAATCGAATAACTCATATAGTTTGTATTACAATGCAAGATACTCCAAATCTATAGTATGTCTCAATTATTGTACAATGCAAGATACTCCCAATCGAGAATAGCCAATCCTAGTATCAATCTCCTCTCCTAAAGGAATACAAGGTCAAATAAAATTCTATAAACTGTAGTACAATAAAAGATAGTCCCAATCCATAGAATATCACAAGCCAAGTCAATCAATCAATATCAAGTTAAGTCAAAGAAACATGGTAAGGACTGACAATTCTATCACAAGATACGATGAACATGAAGAAGACCAATAAACAAGCAAAGGAAGTGAATAATATCCTATACGTGTACGTAACTCTATAAAACAAGTGAAGCATTAGATAACCAACCAAGTACAATATGGAAAACATGCAACCATGTGGAAAGAAGTACAATAGGAAAGAAAACATGTAAATACTATATAAGTTCGGCAAGGTATACTTGCCTGGTAGTAGCACATAGAACCAACACTATCCAGTCAATCGACGAGCCACAAAAGTCAAACTCTCAGAACAGTCTCCGGAGGCTGAAATAGAAATTACTAACATGTTCAGAATAGTCAAATCAGCTAGGATAGCCTATCCATAAGTCTAATTCTGGACACAGGGGCAAAACGATAATTTCGGGCCAAAGCGATATCCGCCGTTAGATCCGCTTTGCACCGAAAAGCGTGTCAGTACCTACGGTCTCTAAAGTCGTCAAATTATATGTCTACGGATCCGGTTTGACGATACAAATCTAATCGTATGTCCTAAGTTAGATTCTGGTGGAACGTGCACAAAATTGTCCGTTGGATCGGGTCGCGGGCCCACCAAAATACCGTTTCGGTCGACCTTCTCAGAATCGGACCAAACATGGCATACAGGACCAAAAAAAAGACACGTCCCGTTGGCACAAGTTTCGTCTTGAGATGACGAACGTGCATAAAGTAATTGACTAAATTGCAAAGGGGCCGATATGGGATATCTAAATGGATACACATCGATTTTGTCATGCACGCACAACAAATCGAGTTCCGTCGAACCCCACACATCGAGAACACCTATACGTGTCTTTGGATTTTCAGCAGTTGTGCTTTCATCGCCCGGTTTTTCGGGACGCACGCCGTATCGGTGAAAGTTCATTAAAACCAACAGTTTTTAAAACAATTTTTTTTCAATTTTTAACCTAATTTATCTTACTATCCAATTGACTAAAAATAAAACTAATAATGGGGTTTCCATATCCTATAGGTTGACTATGACCTTGTGTCACGACCCGTACCCAGTATAGGGACAAGAGAAGTGGGTACGTTGAGCCTACGCCGCAGTATCAGTGGTAGAACGCTATTCTAGGTCATGAACATAACTAACACAATATGAAATACTGTCCAAAAGGAGGCCAAATCACAGAAGGTACAACTCAATCACAATCTAGAGGTAGAATATAGCACGATGAAATAGATAAGGAAATCCTCCAACTGAGGTACAACAGAAGTGAAATAAAACAAAGTTAACAACCACAAGTCTCAACAACTCCAATATAATACAACTCTGAAACAAAACAACAACTGATATGAAAGAAAGAACAGTCTAACTATCTATACTATGCATAGTATCATCCTCAGCAGCTACCTGAACCTCCCAAGGGTCCAGGTCGCGAGTGTCATCTAGGAAAACTCCATAGTAGGGGGTGCAGTGTTCTTCATCATCCTCTGTAATATTTTCAACAGGTCCAGTCAGGACAGGAGTGAGCACAATACATCTCACGCAGATCATAACAGGTTAGAAAATATAAATATGCAAAGAGTAAGATACATAAAAACTGAAAGAATGTACATGATGTAAAAGAGAGAACTGTAATGGAAATATCTACTATAAGTAGAAAACTATCAGTGACTAGTGCTGTAGAGTACAAGGTTGATATGTGAACGACTTGATTTACACATGAATATACTAAAGAGGTTCACATGATTACACTACTTTGGAAATCGTTCACATGACTATTTATACTCACCCATACCCCAATTAATACACAAGGATCCAGACAAGTTATGTTACGCACATGATTTTCATATGAAGGCCCATAAATGGGTGCACATGAAGTATATATGAGGGCTCATAAATGAGTGCACATAAATTTCACAGAAGGCCCATAAATGGGTGCACATGAATATATTGGTTACACATGAAGCACATGAGAAACATGGCCATACATGAGAGCACATGAGAGTACATGATCGTACATGAACGTACATAAAGCACATGAGTATACATGAATAACATGAGAGCGAAGAATACATGATGTACAATAAACACATGACATGAAGTATCCGATGCTCCCGAGGGGGATAACATCCCACTGTAGGGATCTATATAGTACCAATCCGTGGTAATATCGTGACAACATCAAGTAAAATAATCTAGAGCAAGAATATAATCCTAAGCAAGTTATAAAACGATCAGAGAATGTACTCGCCTGCGATATGAATATCTGTGAGAATATACTGTCCAAGATGAGGTATCTGACTCCTATTTAAAGCAACACAAGTCAAGATGTATACAGGGGATGATAAATGAAATATAAAATGCATCTGCATGCTGTCTAGGTTAAACTAGACTAAAGTCAACACTTGGTCAACTCTAGTCAACCACACTAGTCAAACTAGGTCAACTAGGTCAAGTCCTAGCCCAAACAAGTCTAACAAGTCTCACTAGGCCTAATCAAGCCTAGGCTAGCACTCACACACAATCACAAGGTAATGTGAACCACAACAATGCATAATATAAAATAGATACTATATATAAATACATACATTCATACATACATGCATATCCACATTACATACATATTTATATATAGGCATATGTTACATCATTCATATTTACATAGTTACATATATATATATATATATATATATATATATATATATATATATATATATATATATTCATGCACATTTACATACATACTTTTATACATTATATATGTTAACATTCATTACAATGCATTATATTTTACTTATACCTTTGATTCATCAATTCATTCATATATGACATTCATTCATGCATTTATTATCTTGCATATTACAATGCATTCATTCATTTGCATACAACAACATAGATATATATTAGAGAGATAGAGAGGGCTAGGTTGCAATGTAAGTGTGTGTGTGGTGTTTGTGTAAAGGGGTTGTAATACAAGGTTCACATACAAGGGGTTGATGCATTGTGCAATGTGTCAATGGTGTTCATGCAATAGCTAAGTTCAGGTTAGTTTCTGTTTGACATGTAGATTAATAGCTTCAGTTAAGGGTTCATGTAAATGTATGCATATAGAGATCTCAACTCTCAGGTTCAGTAAAGTAGTAGTACAGCAATGAATGTGAATGTGTAGTGTAATATAGTGTTCAGTTAGTTAAGGACAGGGTATATGTGTTCAGTCCTAACACAAGATATATCAAAGTGTTCCAGTTAACCAAATGAGTATCACAATCATATATATCAAGTGTGTCAACATGAAAATAGGGTGCCTGTTCACATCATTAACATAGGTGTAGTTGTGTACATTATAAACAAGGGTTCAGTACAAAATGCATTGCTAGGCAAGTGTCAATGTGGTTCAGTTATCAAAACAGAGGTCAACTCAGGTATACACAACATATAACTCTGGAAAAATGTACCACCTATAGGTTTCAATCATGTTCATTTTAGTTTTCACAAACAAACTAATATCTACTTCTCAGTTAACATGCACCCAGGTTCAGTTTGAACAGTTGAATGTGCAGCAAGTAGGTGTGTGTCTGTGTCCAAGTTAAATATGGCAGCAAGGTACACATTGTGTTCAATTGAAATATTCTCAGTTGAAAGAAAGAATTCTCAGGTTTCAGTCAAGAGTGAAATGGAACCTAACTCTGGGAACACAAGCATAGTATAACATACAGTACTAGTTTACAAATGTATGCATGTATATCAACTTAAACTTATTAAAAAGCAACCTAATCTCAGTAACATGTAACCTATATATCATTGCATTGTGAAATAATTTCCAGGGAAACACATGTATCAGACTTTTATACTTCTAGGTGTCAATGAGCTCGAGAAACCCCAAATACACCCAACATGCACAACCCCATAAATCCCAGCTATGCCAACATTAATCCAGACATTGTATGCATGCTAAATAATAACAATTTATCATAATTTAACAATTTAAAATCATTTAAAACTCTGAAAACTCAGAGACATGCACACGTATCAGAACAAAGAGGGAAAACCAAATTTATTTCGAAATATTGCATGAAACCTCAAATTCATGGTTGGTAAATGGTCGTGCACATGTTCTCGGGTCACACGAGTCATTTCATGTCTAGATATTAGGATACGAGGTGTCAATATCAACAAACACACACAGACACAGTGTGTGCTGTACAGCCTCGTACGGCCATGTCGAGCTCGATTGGGCTCGACACAGAGCTCGAGATACGTCGAGCTTGTGCTCATGTGTAGAGGGGACATAGGGGTGTATGTCCACATATCTGTAAAGCCCTCAACTCGTGTCGTGTCCAAGAAATATGAGTGTATCAGACGCAATTTCCGTACGTAGTAGTACAGTGTAAATCCAGTGCACGTGTCCGTGGTCCCTTGACACGACACGAGACCATGTCAAACTTGAGGGGTGGCAAGTCAGTGTGTGCCCCCTCCTCTATGCCAAGTGGCAGCCTGCCACGTGGCACGTGCAGTAAACACGAGGCATGCAGTAGCAGGGGACTATACGGGGGTGTCGTGCTGCGTGTCCGTGGCCATTTTGGACACGGACACGACATAGAATCATGCTCAGTCGTAGGGGAAATCAATGCATACATGAAAATTAACAAATTGGTTCAAACACTTTTAAAAATATCAAATAAAATTTCTTTGTGGCAATTCAACAAACACATACACATGCAAACTGATACGTGTCCGATACGGACACGAAATCGATACGGTTTTCTACCAAACTTGAGGGACAACTAGGGGACACTTAGATCTACACATCCATGCAAAGAAATTGGAAATTTGAATGAGTTTGATAGGTTTTACCTATTGAAGGTGAAGTTTCAATAAAAAGCCCCAAAATAGAGAAGCCCCCTTCCTTAAATAATGTCCAAATGAGCTCTACTCCTTGCAAGCAAGCCTCCTTCAACCCCTACTCCAGATTTAGATCCAAATACAAAAGATTGGGATCAATTTGGTGGAGGAATGGTGAAGTTTGACAATTTGGAGAAGAAATTAGGGTTTCCTACAAGGGGTGTTCTAAAAGAGGCAACTTGTAATCAAGAGGGATTAAATAGGCCTCAACTTAGGTCACCCTTGGTCATTTGTGGCTGCTCATGTAGAGAATTAGGGTTAGGGTTGTTAGGGTTATATACTAAAAGCATCACTTTTGTAGTAACCTTATTTCCTTAAATTTTGAATGAGAATCATATGGGCAAATGTTTGCATATTGTATTTGTTGCAAGTGTTAATACAAATGTCTAATATTCTATATTGTAGATAATATAGTGTGTGGTGTCACATAGAAGATCATATTATCAGTTTCCTATGGAGTATATAAATAGTTCACAACCTAGATGGACTTGGACAATCTATTGGAAAGGTTGTAGTGTAATCTGGTATTAGTCTATCTTGACTATAGGTTTACACTAGTACACTTTGTGTGTATTGAATAGGACCACTTGAGGTTGTTCTCTTTGTACTGACTATATAAGAGAACAAACACCTCTGTTATTATGGATGCTTGTACTCTTAATCCGGATATAATAACGGACATGTATATGCAGTGTGCATTACTTTGACTCATAAAAGAGTGAGATTCATTATGGATCAACAACCTCTATGAATTGGGTAATAACAATGTATGTATGATAGGTTGTTGATTATAAATGGAATCCATGTCCCGATACATCGGGTTGATGATGTCCTCTTAAGGAGCTCATAAGGATTGTCATGTAAACCCTGCAGATGGATTATATCCGACATGACAAATAAAGTTGAGCGGTACTACTTAAGGATAAAAGATGTCGAATCAATATAGTTGTCAGTAACTTAATTTGATCGACGGATATACGATATCTTAACATGGGAAGCCAAACGAGCATATAATAAAGGAGCCCACAAACATAATTTGGGATTAGGAAGGTAGTGCAACAATAGCTCATTAGTGGACCGAGCTATTGTTAATGGGCCTGGATTGTGTGTTCGGGCTGAACACGGGATATCCAGATCCGTTAGGAGGCCTAATCCTAATTTTTCCTCATGGTCCCTGCCGTAGCCTATATATATCCTCTATTCTCTGGCCGCCAGATTACTGATAGAAATCTGAAATTTTCTCTCAATTCATGATTCACGTAAGGAGAGAAAGAGAGTGCTGCCAAGGAGAAGAAAAGGTTGGGAGATCGTCGTCCACATGACGTCCAACTTGAGGAAGGAATACGTGCAGAAGATCTTGGGGTCGTCCGCTCGAGATTGCCAGGAATTACTTGTCTTCTTTCCGCCGCAGGTATAATTCGTGAACCCTAGTTTCCCCCTATGAAGGGTTAGAATACGTATTAGATCTGTTTAACTTTCTATCAATCAATACGTACACCAAAGGAAGGGTCCTGGGTATCCCCAGTTCCATCAAGGGTTTCTCCAGGTTGGGTGTAACGCTCCAGTCCCAAAATACGAAGGACTAGGAACATAGACATGCCAGCTGTATTCATACGAAGTACATAGGCCTCGTATGGATACATAAGCTGTAAAATACAGTAGAACCATAACTAATCTCATCCACAAGAATAAAAGATATTATATAATCAACTATGAATTTGTCTTGATACAATATGTTTGGCGGAGACAAATCTACTACCAACAAAATAAGGAAAGTACATAGAAAATAAAATGAGTGGCGAGCGAAGCGAAGACAATCCAAGCGCAATCATCCTCGAAGAATGGAGATAGTCACGGCTAGAACTAGAGCACCTGCGAAAGATAATAGCACACACCTGGGGAGATAACCAGGTCCTCAGAGGGACGTAACAAGACACATAATATCATGCCATTTAAACTGAATAAATATTGCTCAAATAAATAAGCAAATCGAATTATAACATGGTCCAATACGTACCTACTGAACGAGCGTACCATCCCCCCAACCAAACAAGGACATGAGATGGTAAACTAATTAACGGTGACGTATCTTTCCATGCTATGAATCTAATATGGTATCCGGACCCCACAAGGTTCAATACCTTCTCATCGAAGTAGTAAGTCACACCTACAACCAAACAAGGACAAGATGTGACGAACTAATTCGCGATAAGTTATTGTCCCAAGCCACGGTCAGATACAAGTACCCAAACCAAAAGTACTCGTACCTAACGGATAAAGGTGCCTAACCATTCTAAGTGATATGTAGTTAAGAATAATCCTTCCTACGCATGGGCCCTGGCTGAATAGGATCGACATAGTCCCCCTTTGGGCACCAGAGGCCCCATCAGTAAGAGCATGACGTTCCGCAGAATCGTCAGTGGCCGTCAGTAATCATGGGTCATCAACCCCGTATCTCCAGCGGAGAATTCGGGTCACAAGGGAAGTGCATCGAAGCCCATACGCTAAGGAATTGTCCTCCCCGCCCAATGCCTACTGTGTTATATCCACAACACAACTACTATAACCGCTAAGTCAAACTAGCATGCAACCTCTATTAGCGGTTATTCCTATCGCACTGCTTGTACGTATTGGTGGCCAGCCAATCACGCACTTTTGTGTCCTACATGCGACACACAACTTCGTGTTACAACGTGTCAAGGCCAATGAATGCAACACACAAGGTGGTCCCTTAAATCTAGGTTTAATGTGAGAAAAATAATACATAACAGGAAATATAAATGAACAGTAAGTTCTAACAGTTATGCCATGTATCACAGTTTAATTTGCATAAAGAAAATAAATAATGTATGAAATATGAGCTAAAATAAATAAACAACAAATGGCAAGGTGTCTTGCCTGGTTGGACACCCGGTGTGCTGCGATAATCATGGTGGCATGAACTGCGACTTTGGTTCAACAACTATGCAAGGTGACCACGGATGGTGGCACGGTCGGTTCCATTGGGTCCAGAAGGGTCAATTTAGTTAGGGTCGACATAGGGTAGTCTAGAATTGGTAAGGGAATAGGGAGATAGGCTGCATCATGGACAAGAGGATATTCGAAGGAAATTAGATAAATAATATATATACGATTTTTAGAAAACAATTTATAATAATTGGAAAAATATTTTAGATAAAAATACGTATTTATAAGTTAGAAATTGTTTTTCGTCTAAAACTCTAAGTAGTAAAAATATGATTTAGAAAGAACTATATTTCATTAGTAAAAATACTTGTAGGTAATACTAGAAATAAAAATAAACTTTTAGGCAAAAACTCGAATCTTATCAAAATAGGATATCTAGGCTAGAAACTAAATTTTTCATTAGTCCAAAAATATTTTAAATAAATATAAAAATCTAGGAAAATATTTTAGGGCTACTGGGTTGTCAAACATAACTTTAAAAAAAATGTTAACTATCTATTTATCTAATAATATTAATACTAATACTAATAATAAAAATAAAAATAAAAATAATGATAACTTACTGTTCCTCCTCGTTTCGCGAGAAGATTTAATAACATTAATAATAATAAAATAATAATGATAATACCGATAATTATGATAATAATAATAACTATCATAATAATAAATATAATGATAATGATAATAATAATAATAATAATAATAATAATAATAATATTACTATTAATGACAATTAATAGCAAAAAAAGGAAACAAAGAAATAAATAAGTAATTAAATGAGTAATACAAAAAATCAAACATCAAATGAGTTCTCCTCTTCTCGAGGAGAACAGCAAAAGACTTCTCAGCAAAAGCAGCAAGGAGAGATTAGAGAGAGGGAGAATGGAGAGAAGTGAGCGAGAGAGAGAGAGGACGGTGAGCTGAAGGGAAAGAGACGAGCGGGGACACGGGGCAGCGACGCGGTTACTCGAAAAGGGAGAGGAAGGCCGGTGGGCGGCGTAGGAGGGTTTTGGGTGGAGTCGACGGATGCTAGGGGTTTTTTGGCCGGAGAGAGGCGGCGACTGCGGAGCGAGAGGCCGGCGGCGAGACGGATCGAGGAGGGCTACGGCGGTGGCGCTGAACTGTCGACGCGGCGGCGGAGGCGCACCGCCGTGCGGAGCGGAGTGGAAGGCTGTGCAAAAATCGAGAAGACGGGGCGGTCGCAGGCGGATATGGGTGACAGCTCGGCGGAGGCTTGCCGCGGCCGGCCGGAAGGGGGCGGACGGCTAGGTCGAACTCGGTCGGGGAGAAGGAACGAGGGTTTTGCGGGCGGAGCAAAGGGGAGGCGCAGCACCGGATGCTACAGACGGCGGGGGTTCGGTGGAGGTCACGCGGGACGGTGGCCGGAGCAGCACACCGGAGGGTCGGCGCGCGGCTCGACGGAGGCGGAGATTAGGTTAGGTTTTTTTTTCCCTATTTATTATTTTCTTTCTCTCTCTGGCTGGCAGATTTTTGGGCTTGTCAGCGGTGCGCTCGGCCACTGAGGGATGTCGGAGGGGCGATGGTGGTGGTTTGGGCGTTGGGTTGTGGTGGTGTGGCCAGAGTCAGGTCGAGCAGGGTCATCGTAGGGGTGAACGGCAGCCTGGTGATGATGAAGGTGGTGGCTTGGGTGGTGAATTAGGGATGATGACGATGACGATGGTGGTCGTCGATGGGTTGGAGGCAGTGGCTGGCTTGGTGTTGTAGGTGGTCGTGTTGTGGCTGTTATGGTTTGCTGGGTTCGGATGGTTCCATTGTGGCGGAGGTGTAGGCTGGAGGGTGATGGATGATGGGGGATGGTCGGAGGCTGGTAGGCGGGGCTTGGTCGGGATAGGGTTAGGATTTGTTGTGTCGGGTGTGTCCGACACGGGAAGGATAATGTAATTGTAAATAATGGAATAAGATTGAGGACTGGGAGGGAACACGGACCGTTGCACGGATCTTGGGTTGTGAAATTGTGGAAGAATTAATAAAAAAAAGTTAGAGGAGTACCTGCCTATTTATAGGATGTGGAATTTCCAATTGGATAAGAATTCGGATCCCTTAAAATCCAATTTAGATATTTCCTAATTTAATTTAAAGCAATCAAATCCAAATCCAAATCTAATTTCAAATAAATACCAATTAAATCAAATTAAATTTCTAGTATAAATTCCATAAGATAAATCAATTTCAAATATTTAACTATTTAAATAAATCCAAAATTTTAAATCAAGATTTAAATGTCCCAATAATTTCAAAATATATTTTCTAAAATACTATTAATATTAATTTTGAAAATTACATTATATTTAGAAATAACTCAAAAAATATTTATGAAATATATAGTAAGCATAAATAATGCATACTTTTTCTAGTACACAATAAAATATTATTTGATTAATAACTCTTAAAAAAACAAAAAGGCTTTTTATAACAAGAATATAATTTATATTAATATTTTGAAAGTGTATAATAAAATAGAAAAATGCTTTTCTAAAATATGTACGCTCGCACATATTCGTACTTGTCGAGCAAAAATAATAATAAATAAAAAATAGATAATAAAATTTCGTGCGCGACGTACAATACGACTACGCGACGTACAATACAAAATTTTAAATAAGTACCAAATTTAAATAAAATAGTAGAAATTTAGGAGGTTTTGCATCCTACCAACTTAAAGAATTTGTCCTCGAAATTAAGAATAGTAGGAGGTTGTGAGAGGACACAAGGGGGTTATCGATGGAAAAATCTATAACAAATCATGTCGTAAGAAATATGAATCTAGATCATAGAAAGAAAAAAAAATAATAATACGGTATGGTCCGGGTAATGAATGAGGGTCATGATTAAGAGAACGAAATAGATTCGCTTTAATTAAGCGATTAGAGGGTCTTTGATAGGGTCGAGTAGTTTAGGATGAGATATAGCTACATCGAGTGAGAATGATCATAGCGATAGGAAGGCTAGAGAAAGTTCTAGTATAACGCCTTCGTCCTCCTAAAATAGGTGAAGGCGAAAGAAATATAGAGTTCGAAGGAGACGTTATTGAATGCGAATACGTGATTCAAAGACAATCAAATAATTTCAAAAGAATTGTCAAGGCAGTCGTGGATGAGACTCTAAAGGACAAGT
>JANAVB010024113.1:0-25000 GCA_029216955.1 Iris pallida
ATTCTGAGAATGTTGGTACTGTTTATTTCAGCATCCGGAGACTTCTGTATGTGTTGACTGATTGTGGCTCATTGAGTGGTATAGTATTATTGGTTTCTCCAGCTAAGGACCTCAGGCAAGTGCACTTTCTGATTGTTTTCCGATTCATAGTAGTCTTTTCATATCATGTCTATACATATATCTTGCTGCTTGTTGACACGCTTGTCACACGGAGTAGTCGGGGGAGAAATATCTTAGTAGACTTGTGGACTACCCAGAACTATCCCCGTGTCTTTCGTGAATGCTAGCAGCTGCACATGACACGTGCAATATGTCTTATTTACCCCCTAGCCGTTTACATATCGAAAAGGATATTTCACACCACCTAGATATGTCTTTTATTAGTTTTTCCTTGTTTACTTCTCTATCGTGCTATGACATCAGTTATCTTCCAGTTTTTCATATCTCATATGTTATTTTCATGTCTTGTTAATTCTATTGTGTTCTCGTATTATCGTCGGTTTGTGTACTTGTTCCATTCCTGACTGGAAACCAACATTTTTTTAGGTTTAGCCGCGATCACTCTTAGCACTTGGGAAGGCTTGGGTATGCTGAAGTCAACCTAGAAATAGAAAACAGTTTTACCATTTTCATTAATTGTAATATCTTGTATTTTCTTTAATTATAAGTGTTGTAATAAATTTAGAAATGTGAATGAGCAGCAAATATTGTATTTGTGAGCATTTATTTCTTGCGGGCTTGACAGCGTTCTACCGCCGACTCTGCGGCATAGGCTGGCTTGGACACGTCTCGTATCCGGAAAAGCGGGTGCGGGTCGTGACAAGTTTTTGTGGTGGCCCATGCAGGTCCATCTTCACAAAAGATTGCAAACTCGTGATGGTACGTTAGTCGTACTATTGCGAGCCTGCGCCTAAGAAATGCTCATTCACAAATAGGATTAAAATGATTTAGGAGGACAACTAGGATAAGGGTCCCTTATTAAATTGACTAATCGGGTAGCTAAGGTTGTTAGATAGGCCATGCAATTTAGATAACTTGCTAGATCCCTATAGGAACACTATTACTTTTGATATGACAATGTGATCTAATGCGAGTATACTATTCGCTTGGTATGTTAGACTTGCCTAGAATTAAGGCTATAATCTCGATAACCGGTTCAATTTTCTTTTGCTCTATCTAGATATAAATTTCATATCATGAATTAGAATTGTCTGTTTTAAATTCTATTTTGCTGTAAGGAATTGGTTTATAATTCTTGATTATGTTATTCCTGTATGAATCCCGAGTTAGATTTAATCCAAAGTTTTCCCTCAGCTATTTTAAATATATATGAGATAAATGTTAGGATGTTCTATTTTTCTTATCGTCTGTTATTTTCCTCGGTCAACCTTTTACTTTAAGGACTAAGACTTACAGGCAGGTGTTTACGCTTTCTACCATAGTCAACTAAGTTGAAACTCTAGCAGCTCCTTAAAGTCCTTAGGAATATAGTTAGAGTAATTAAATGACTGCGACGACTAGACAGCAGCGCACTGTCGCCAATTATTTGAGAATAGATAGTGTGGGTTCACTGCAGCCAGCAGCGCACTGGCGAGGCACAACCCATAGAATTGAAATCGTTTCGAAGAATCATAGCCTATGGAACATTGCAGAAACTAAGTTCTCGTTGACCTCTTTAGATCTTAGATACCCTTACGTCAATATAGGGTAGAGCACCTGATAGCTTACAACACCTGAATCAAGGAACCAAGGGTTTGTCACAGCCAGAGTATACAGGCGAGGCATAATTCTCGGTGAAATGATTTCAGACGTGTTTACAAGTTTAGGATACTATAGAGAATAGAAGATGACCGGTGTGACCCTAAGATCCAAAACCAATACTAAGGTAAGTCTTGTAAGTTGAGTAGCATGTCTCCCATCCTAACATCCCATGGTCCTTGTGATCTATTGACAAAGCAACCGACTGACACTAATAGGTTTACCTGGAGTATAGAATTCAGAAGCCCATAACCCATTAGTCGACCAAGGTCTCATGGATAGTAGGATGCCTATAAATGAGGACACCAGGTAAGACTTTGATTCTCTCAAAACTTGAACCAATTGTGTCGCATTTCAAAAATCTTGCATATTTATATTTGGACCCTCTTGACCAATGCTGATATTACAGCCTAGTTTTGCAAGCTTACTCTTTTATCGAGCTTGATTCAAGACATATGCTATTGGGGACGCCCGCTAACATATTGTCTAATCAGAATCATTGTATTACGGTCTGATCAACCATGATGTATTCGGTTCACACTTTATTTAATTATACTACGTGGATTGAGATGTAGAGATATCCAGGATCTCATCCACGATTGCTTTGGCAATTTATCTTGAATTATGCATTCGCCTTTCGAATCACGAAATCGTATTCAGTGACATCTCTCTTGAACTCTTATTATTTTTGTCTTTCACTAATTGGAAAGACGAATGTTCGTATTTGATAGATAGAGACAACGTATCCCTATGGCTATGATAGTAGTATACGCAAGTGTAGCTACCATCGGCCAGCCCTGTGACTAGAATCCTGCCTTGAGTTACTCGTCCTCCCTTCGACCCTAAACCTCCTATCTTGATCTTCTGGTCATCTGAGTCCGAGAATGATTAGGATCTTTTCCTTGACCAAATGCCAACCTAGGGGACTACCTATGCTCAGGAGAACAATTATTGTAAGCCTCTAATCTTTTGTTTTGAAGCTTGCTTCAACTAGAACCCTTGTGACTATAGTCCGACAGGTTTGATCCCAATAGAAATTTATGACTCAGTTGTTAGAAATCTTTTCATATGATGTGCCTTAGAGTTGGTTATCCCGTCGACAACTCATGTATACTGTGGACGAGTAGGTCATCCTATTTTATCGACCATGTGTCATTGCACACGCACTCGTTTTCCATTTATTGAGGAACGACCCTTGACTTGACTTATATCTACCGTATCCCGTATGTCGTGCCTTATTCTTTATTAACAAGAGTTGGGGTACAATATCCAAACTTTTGAAAATTCTTCTAGCTTCATTATTCCTAAAATCATGTCCTAGCTTCTAAGGTGGGTAGACTGTAAGCCTTCTAAAATTTTGGTATATACGAGAATTACCGAGTGATTAGAATAACTTCCATTAGGATGACGATTAGTGCCCTTGGACTCCCACTTTTTATTTAGATCATTTTGTGTCTCCGGCCGTGTCATTAATATTCGGAGCACGAGACCAGCTGTTACCTTCCAACAAATTTTATATGCAAACTCTAGACGAGTCCACCTTCATCTAGGTATATCATGTCCCACTCAAACACGTCCCCTCGTACTCTATTTTTATGGTACGACTTTCAGATAAAAAGGACTAGCTATGACCCTTACCACAATATCGGAATACTTTCCGACTCCCTTTAGAGCCTCAACCTTGACTCAGTTTGTTCGATCCAATATATGGTTGTGATTTACTCGAAGCCCACTACGCATATGCCACTAGTGTGCCACACAATTGAGGCCTCATGTGCTGCTTAAACACAAAAGTCACTGAAGGCGCATTTTTGGGCTTTAGGAACCTAGCTAACCAACTCGACTAGCAACTAGCTCAACCACTTAGAAGGAACCCTATTCTAGGATACCCTAATCTAGTAGGAATAGTTCTAACATTGATCTTGTCTAGTCCATGTAGATTGAAACCCAATGTTCATCCAACCAACGACTGATGTCCAAATAAAGAACCCAGTAAGATCACAATCTTGGTTTCTCAAATTCGATCCTATTTTGGAACGTTGTTTAGAACTTCGAGAAGAGAATTTCTATATTGCACAGATTACAAGCCCCTCTAAGAACGAAGGGTTCTTCGAGTTAGCAAATGACTAAACTAGAGTAGCCCAACCTAGCGACTTTCTCTCTATCTGCATCATTGGAAACTCTCTTCGGCTCTGAACTTCATAATTGCTCTCGATTACTTTCCTTATCTTCCTGTCCTTCCCATTTCAGAGTGACGAATAGTCATGCCCATTAGAATTTATCAATATCTTTAGCCATTTGTGTAAATTTATTGCTTGTTAAACTTTAGGTTGCTTAGGATTATAGACGCCATGTACAGTAGATACCTATGGGTAGAAATTTTAGCAACTAGTCGAAAGATCATAAAGTTTTTAGTGACAAAAGATTTAATGGAATAGTGTGACCAAAGGTGGATAGACGTCCTCAATGTATTCGGAGTTATAAAATGGCTAGAGGAGGTTATAAAATATTTTGAGTAATTAAATTAAGGAGATTAAGGTAATAGTAGATCTCCTTTTGATTTTAAGAATAGTTACGAATTAGAATTTCGAGGACGAAATTATTTTAAGGTGGGTAGATTTGTAGCTCCCCTTTCCGAAAATTTTGAAAATATTTTTTTTATTATTTTATTTATTTGATTTAAATGGTGATTTTAAATTTTTTTTATAAATAATTATTTAGTTAATTATTATGGTAGATGATTTTAACCATGGTTGAGATTGGAGTACAAGTGAATAGGAATCATGGCACAGATAGTGCAGTGGCGTGCTTTGACTAATGATTTGCCATGGTAGGGGAATATCGAGCCATAGGAGTGTCCTAACTAGGAAAACCAGGCCAAGTTATGGCGTGACCATTATAAATAAGTTTTATTAATTATTATTAGATTTATTGACTTTGCAGGAACCCGGTTGAACCAACTTAGCCCGAACTGTTCCAAACCGAATACAAGCCCATGAGGTGTTGTAGTGTGACCAAAGACGTCAGTGTAGACGCATATTGTATTGGTATTTTACCTTGGTAATTTTGGAGACAATTCTAGGAACAATTGCTATATATATATAATATTATACGTGCTTGTTATTAGAAATAATATTTTATTTAATAATATAGTAAATATTTCTCCTTAACAAATATGTTGGATTTTATGGAAATTATCTAGGTTATATATAAATATAGAAGTGTATATACTGTATATGGAAAATTAGGCTTTTATTTATATATAAAATATCATTGCATTTATTTGTGAATTTTTGGTATATAAAATTAATTATCGGATTTCAAATATTAATTATATTTAATATTTATCTCTCGTATTTGTATTTATGGTATCTATGGTATATGTGTATATATTGTTATATATATATATATATATATATATATATATATATATATATATATATACATATATATATATATATATATATATATATATATATATATATATATATATATCGTTATATATGTATATATAGATATATATATACATACATATATATACCTATGTATATATATACCTAAATTGTATTCATGGAATAATATATATATATATATTTATGTATGTGTACATAGATATAAATATATATATATGTATATGTATGTATGTATATATATATATATATATATATATATATATATATATATATATATATATATATATATATAATATATATATGCATATGTATTTATGTGTATATAGATATATAAAATATATATAGGTTTTAATGGTTAAAAGGAAAAAAGAAAAGAAATAAAAGAATGGGAAACAACATCCCAATAGAGCCACACCCACGGCATGGGGGTCCAGGCCGAGCAGGCCCAGTCCATACTGGGTGCTCCCAAAACCCACCCGAGCAAAGAGGAAACCCGACCCCATATAGCCGAAACTATGTTCATATAAGGAGATCGACGAATTTAGTTCAAAACCCTAGCAAAACGCATCGCCACCCCGACCTCCTGGCCTGGGCGCATCCCCAGGCGCGTGCGCGACGCCGAGGGCCGCCGCCGCTGGCCGAAGGCCGGCCACGCGCGCGCTGAAAGCAGGACAGCCGCAGCAGTAGGTGCTGCGAACGTTCAACTTCGAAGGTGAATTTCTTCCTCTGTACTTCATCGTTTTGAGATTCGTAAAGTGTTCCGGAGAGCCTATATAACCCTCTCGAGATCCCATCAAGGGGATTTTAGGATAGTGTCACAACCTACCCATGAATTCGACGCAAAGTCGAAGAAAAACTACGTATAGACAACACAATTTCAGTCCAATTATCCACGTTCGGGGATCGATCCCGTACAGTATTAGAAATTCTATTTAAACACAATTACAGACAACATGTAGGGCTCCACGACCCAATTCACGGAAGTCGAATTCATCGACCACGCGCCGAGAAATTGGATCCCGAAGTTGACCAAAATCATGTTTTGAAAACTTAGAAAACCATCCACACGACGTGCGTCCCGCCAATCCGGGCAACGTGGTCGCGAACTAAAAGCATCGAAAGTTGCGTAATGGTTTCGTGGTCGTGTGGGCTTTGGCGGAATTCAAATTGGTCGCGTGTGCGCGACGAATTTGATGCGTATTCGTCAAAATTTACCGTATCGTGCATTTTGTAAATTCTTCAATTACTTTGTGTACGCTCGTCAGATCGAGACAAAACTTATGCCAGCAGGACCGTATCATTTTTCTGGTCCTGTATGCCAAGTTTGGTCCAATTCTGTGACAGTTGAATCGTACGTCGTTTTGCGGGCCCTACGGTCCTACTCAACGGGCGATTTTGTGCACGGCCCGCTGAAATCCAACACTGGACATACGGTTGGGTTCGTATCGGAAAACCAAATTCATAAACATATAGTTTGACGATTTTAGAGACCATTGACTCTGGTACGCTTTTCGCTGTTAAGCGGGTCCAACGGCGGACATCGTTTTGCCCAAAATTACCGTTTTACCCCTGTGTCCAGAATTGGACTTAAGGACAGGCAATCCTAGCTAATTTGACTATTCTGAGAACGTTGGTACTGTTTATTTCAGCATCCGGAGACTTCTGCATGTGTTGACTGATTGTGGCTCATTGAGTGGTATAGTATTATTGGTTTCTCCAGCTAAGGACCTCAGGCAAGTGCACTTTCTGATTGTTTTCCGATTCATAGTAGTCTTTTCATATCATGTCTATACATATATCTTGCTGCTTGTTGACACGCTCGTCACACGGAGTAGTCGGGAGGGGAAATATCTTAGTAGACATGTGGACTACCCAGAACTATCCCCGTGTCTTTCGTGAATGCTAGCAGCTGCACATGACACGTGCAATATGCCTTATTTACCCCCTAGCCGTTCACATATCGAAAAGGATATTTCACACCACCTAGATATATGTCTTTTATTAGTTTTTCCTTGTTTACTTTTCTATCGTGCTATGACATCAGTTATCTTTCAGTTTTTCATATCTCATATGTTATTTTCATGTCTTGTTAATTCTATTGTGTTCTTGTATTATCGTCGGTTTGTGTACTTGTTCCATTCCTGACTGGAAACCAACATTTTTCAGATTTAGCCGCGATCACTCTTAGCACTTGGGAAGGCTTGGGTATGCTGAAGTCAACCTAGAAATAGAAAACAGTTTTACCATTTTCATTAATTGTAACATCTTGTATTTTCTTTAATTATAAGTGTTGTAATAAATTTAGAAATATGAATGAGCAGCAAATATTGTATTTGTGAGCATTTATTTCTTGCGGGCTTGACAGCGTTCTACCGCCGACTCTGCGGCGTAGGCTGGCTTGGACACGTCTCGTATACAGAAAAGCGGGTACGGGTCGTAACATCCTATGACACACGTTTGGCGACAGAGTCATCCAAGGCCCCCTCCGTCAGTGTGCACTCCTCGTCGTCGTCTTCGCAGGCGTCGGTGCGCGTCCAGGAGATCGTGGATCGTCAGATCACTGAGTTGCGTGATGAGATGCAACGGAGAATGGAGATACCCTATGCCGCACAGATGGGCGATGCGGGGCTCACTGCATGATTCGATGCGCTCGAGCGTAGCATTGTGAAGCTCAGGAGTATGAGTGCGGATGTGATGCAGAGCAATAACAACCTGATATCTTCCATGGATGCCTGACTGCGAGCATTGGAGCATGGAACATCGTCCACGACAGCCGTTTCTACTCCACCATCGACTATTCCAGCTGTTTCGCTGCCGTCAGATACGGTGACAGTGTCGTTGGCGGAGTATCAATACCTTATGTCCCGCTTAGCCCGTGTTCCTCCTCCTGCCGATCAATAATTTTTTTGCATGCTTGTGTGTTGGCCCATTGTTGGGTCTAATGTTTGGACATTTTTCTTTTTCTAGTGGTTAGGTGTACTGTTTGGACATGTTTTTACTACAGGTGTGATGTTGGATGGATGGACTTGTTGATGTTGGATGAACTTGTTGACTTATTGAATTGTGATGTTGGATGGATGGACTTCTTGAATGCACTTGTTGATTTTGGGTGGACTTGTGATGTTGAAAGCACTTGTTCATTCATTGTGCCTGCTGAAATGCTATCTTCTATACCAAATTAGCTACTAGAATACTGGATTTTTTGATTTTTTTTCTAGAATTAGCGACGTTCTGTGATGCTTTGTGATGCCATGAAACGTCGCAAAGCGTCACAAATCTGCGACGTCACTTGAGAGTCGCAAATCTAGTGGCATCACACAACGTCGCAGATTTGCGACGTTCTAAGACGTCGCAAAAGGTCGCAAATTTGCGACGTCCTTTGACGTTGCGAAACATCACAATTCTTGTATCAATGTGTCACTAATCTGGTATCAATGCGTCAAAAATTTTTGTCGTAAAATGTCGCAAATTGGTGACGTCAGCCGTGGTCGCAAAACGTCGCAAAACTGTGACGTCAAATTTTTGTCGCAAATTGGCGACGTCAGCGGAGGGCGCATAACGTCGCAAAACTGTGACGTCTATAAGTACGTCGCAAAATGTCGCCAATCTGTGACGTTTCTGTTTAAGTCGCAAAGTGTCACAAATCTGCATCATTTTTTTGAGGCTTTTCGAATCAGCGACTAGCAAAATTGCGATGTCGTCAAAATGTCGCAAAAAATATTGTTATTTCAGATTAGCGACGTTTTTCATCATTTTGCGACGTTTTAAAGCGTCGCTAATTCGTCAATTTCGGGTAGTGCGAAAAACAATCTTGAGAGGGAACAAATAAAGAACATTCCATATGCTTCTATTGTTGGAAGCTTGATGTATGCTCAGGTATGCACAAGACCTAACATTGCATTTGTTGTTGAAATGTTATGACGATATTAGAGTAATCCAAGTATGGACCACTGGAGAGCTGCAAATTACACTATAAGAAATTGCATTTTTACCAACACACTTTAGCGACATATAGTCTTTTATGTCCCCAAAAGCTAAATTTTATATGTTTTGGCGACATGAATTTTAGCATGTCGCGGAATCCACACAAATTTTTATGGAGGGAAGCCAAATTTTCGAGCCGACAAAAAACCACTGGATATGGCGATATGCACATGTCGCGAAAAAGGCACTGTTTCTTTGCCAACATGTACTTTGTCGGAAAAGCATTTATATAACTTTTTACAAAATAAAATTAGAAAAACATGTCTAATAAAAACCCAAAACTCAAAACTACCCACAACTTAAAAACCTAAGAACCCACATCCCCTCTCTCCCTCTCTCCCGCAGACATCTCGCACGCGCTTTCTCTCTCTCTCGTCGACCTCTTTCGTGTGCGTCGTCGATCAGTGATTCCCTCCTCATCTCCATTGTAAACTTGGAACAAGAGGTTCCCTCCATTTACAGTGAGTTTCTTGCCCTAATATTTTTAGTAGATTAATTTTGTGACGGTTGAGATTATTAATCGCTTTTATTGTATATTGTATGGACTTGATTGTCTCTGCTTCAAATTCGAGTTTGATTTTGTTCCAGTTTGTATCTCTCATATGATTTTGTTAGGGTTTGATTTGGGATAAGATGTTAGTTGAGAAATTAGGGTTTGGTTTTCTGATCCTCTATGATGTTATGAATTTTTATCATTATCTTTATAATTTTTATTTTCTACATTTATCATGGTAAGTCACAACATTTTCTTTACTGTATTATTGGAGTGTCCATGTCCGATTCATGTCCTAAACCTTAGATTCATTAAAGATACTGTAGTTTTGGAGTGTACGTGTCGATACTTAGTTAAGTAATTAAGGAAATGTGCATAGTACAAGTCGGCTATCGCTCTCATAAGCTCCTCTTCCTGTGTATCTCGTGTCAGATTTACAACAGTCCCAAACTGGACGGCAGTAAACATTTGCAATTACATAAACCTGTATATCTCATGTACCATGCATATTCGAATAAAGAGTAAGTAAGATTAGGGGTTGTCTATTATTGCAGTTTAGGTTGTGCAATTAATAAACAGCTTAGTTACTATTAATTTTGCGCATGTGACAAGCATAAGCTATTTTTTCTTCTACTTGTTTATGAATATTATCAGTTCAAGAACAAATTTTACAGTAAGTCAGATATTACTACCCAGAATATTATGTACACTTGCCTATAAAAAATTTTCCTGCTCATATTCTACGACAAAATAACACCACGTGTCCCACTTATTACACATCCCCGACATGAATTTTGCCAATCCCAAAAATATGGCGGAGTCTATTATTCTGTACTGTATGGCAGGTGGATTTGGATAAAATCAGGTATTGTTGTTTTCTTTCATGTGCGAAGCAACTTCCATGTTTTAGATAGCATAGATGCTCATCTTTATGATAAAATGTAGAAGAAATATGTAGTATAATTTGAGTTGTGCTAGGTAGGGAAATTTGATTCATGGTATAAATGCGTTTCTTGTGGTGTTTTAGTTTTATATAAAGACCTGTGCCTTGTTTTGATTGCCAAAATATGAGTATGATGTGCTCAATTCCTTGAAGCCTGTCAGGTTTCTTTAGGCACCTTGAAATGGCAAATATATTTCTAACTCTGAAGAGCTTTGTGTAAACCATTTAACAAAATTTATATCTACTTATCTAAATGTAACCACGATTTGAAACTCCGATCATAAATCTGGTCCATATTTTTTTGGCTCTTAAATTGTAGCTATGCTCTATCATAATTGGTACAAAACCATACACCTACTAATGTTGCTTATAAAGCTTAGTTCCTCACTTTTTCCATCAAAGAACATAAAGAGCTTTTGAGCATGTATGACTGTGACATTCTGAATTTTTTATGTGAACCTTAATTAGGATGATGAGTAACACCATTTACTAAGGGCTTAATTGAAGAGATTCTCTAAGGACGACATCATGATGACAAATTTGTTACTTGCCAGCTATCAGTTTGTGCCTATGTCATTTTCCTAGATTACGATTTCTTATATTGTTTAAGTTCCTTTGCTTTTCTGTGGCACCAAGTTTTGTTTCTAATAGGAATGATAATATATAAGGATTTATGATGCCAAGCTAAAGAGTTCAGGAAAGGATTTTTTTTTCTTTTGTTTTTTTTCTATGATATATAGGACACTTCTCCCAAGTAAATTCACTGTGTACATATGTGTCTGACATGACACATGCACATTTGTGTCTGGCACTTGCTTCTTGTCAATGTATATACTTGCTGGTTCTTATTAAGTTGATTCATATCCAAAGCTCAACCACATAAATATTCATGCTAAATATATGTACTACTTACAAAGCTACGCATATATAGGCCATGTGATTGTATCTAGAGTTTGGGAGGGCATTGTGTTATTCACTCTGTGTCTGTGTCTTAAAGTGGAACCAACGTCTGTTTCCACCAATGATAGTTTTTGACAGGAGAAAGGCTTATCTATCTATGCTTGTTTGGTTCATTGTTTACAAACTTGCCTTGAATTCATATATGGTGGCAGGCACACAAGGACTTCTCATGTGATCAAATCAATGCTTTTGTCTGTGATATCACTTTGCACAATCTTAATGATATGATACCATCTTCATCAGTTGACATCGTCACCATGGTAATTGAATTCAACTCGCAACACCATCCAAAGTCGTTCATTTCTTAGATTTAGGTGTCACGAATGTTTCCCTAAATCTTCTTTGATCGATGTATTTGGACAAAATTTTCTTTGCCAGAGAAGGTACTAAATAGTCAACAGCTGACATATTTAAGTAGGTCTTTGTGTTGTCTGTAGTAGCTCCAAAAAAATGACTTTGGTTTTGCAGAATATCAGAAAGGTTCTAAAGGTAAGCTCTTCTTACTGAGGCTTTTATTTTGAAAAGCATTTGGATCATTGTACACATCGATCTTTTTTGTGTGAGTGTATAGTGTTTATTTCCTTGAGGCAACTTCTAATCTCCTTGATACAACTATTCAGCCTAATGGACAAGTGCTTTTCCGGGATTATGCAATTGTGACCTTGCGCAGGTGTGTACGTGTATTCATGGTTGTGTAAATTATATTTTTGATGGCTTGTTTTCATTGTGTCTAGTAATAATCTTCTTATTACTCGACATCTGCGGTATTTTGTATACTTTTATCTTTGTTGTTACTTGAAGGAAATACATAAGTCTGAATAATAGATAAAATAGTAAATACAGATTCCTTCCCTATCGTCTTGTCCATTTTTTGTCAGGCCCGTTACTGTAGTTGTAAAAAGTCTGCAGAAATTTACCCTAATTTAATAGATCTCCCACTCCCTGCTGGTTATATTTATTACTTGATATCGTGATCCAGTTTGATGCAAAGCAATCAGGCTTTGAAGCAAACATATGTTACGACATATACTTATAACTTGGTTATTATTTGATTTTTCTGGTCCAATTTCAAGCAAAGTAGTCATATTTTGAAGCAAACATACTTGGCGATCTCATTCCTATGCATGTGGATGTGAGTAGTTATAAATAGCTAAGCATATAACAAATCACTTGCCAAAATGGTTTGGATCCAGCTTGAAACATATGGCTTAACTGTTGCCAAAATGTATCTTGGGTGAATAATTATAAATAGATAAGTATAATAGCAGTATCAAATTGTATCTGGGGTACGGCTTAACTGTTGGTTTATATTTATAAAATTCAACCGTTGACCTTCCTGGACCTTCCTAGAAAGATGCAACCTAACCAGAGTCCGGAGCCAAATGTGTACTATAGATCATTGTAGATAAACTAGGATGTTCAAGATATGGCTTTAGATTGGATCTTGTTCACTTCCAGCACAAAAAAACACCATCTCGCATCACCTGAAGCTGAAAATATGGCTTCTACATTAGGAAAACAAAGACTTGCGGGCTTTTAAACTCTCTAGAACAATCAAATTTAGGTAATCACATTCATGAATAAAAGTATGATCCTCCGAGCTCTTTTAATGATTGATAATCCTGAATTTTGGGTAAAATATATAAACCTCACTCAAGCAGACCTACTATATTCCATCAACATGGGTCAACTTCAACGAGTAGTTGTTGAAGAAATAAGCCGTCAAAATTTTAATTTTATAAATGACTATTTTCAATTTGACCCTTTAATTGTGACTTCCTCAACCACTTGAACATGCAAAACCATATCAATTCTGTTCTGGGTGATACGGTTTACATGAAACCTTAAGTTTCATTGGTCCACCTTGGAAAGTTTACTGGTATTGTCTGGCATGTTCCTGAAGATGCTAACAGCATCCTCGTATAGATAACTTGGTCATACATAACCTGGAAATTAAAGAGAGGTTGTCAAACTCACAAAGTTTGGAATATAAAGCATTCATCTAAAAGGCATTTTTGTAGGGAAGGACAATATGCAGTTCTACAGCAGTTTGGAAACTGCATAGAGCAGTTAAACTGCATCCTTGCAGGAATTTGTTTGTAGATTTCCTTTCTTTTGTCTATATTTGTAGTTAAACTATACTTGGTACTCCTCCGTCTTTGTAGTTAAATCCTACTTTTCCCAATTACCATATCATCCTCTTATAGTTTGCACCTTGTTGAATATAACATTTGAGGTCCAATTTGAATTTCAAACCAAATGTTAGTTGAGTTAAACATACTTGACTTGCACCTTACCTTTTGCATCATGTGAAAGTTTTGCTTCTTTGGAAGACTTTCCAAGGGGCAACCTGACACAATCCTTTGTTGGAGTAAAAGATAGGCTAATCAGGCAACTTTGACCAACCTGATGAAACAAACCTGACTACCCAAGAAGTAGAAGGTAATTGTACTCTATTTTGTGTTGTTGTATTAGGGATGTTCTTATGATTATGTCTGGATTTGGAAAAAATGACTAAAGTTTACCAAAAGTGTTCTAGGGATTCTTATTAGCACCAATTAACATGCGATTGTGTTGTTTCTGTATAGATATGTTGTTAGCACCAATTACCAGATGTTCCCATGATTATGTTTGGATTTGGGAAAAACACTAAAGTTCCAGACGACTCTCGCTAAGGTCTATCATATATTTTGTTGTGTGACTATTACCTAAAACTAAAAAAAGAAGTTAACAGTAAGTAATTAAGTTTTGCTTTATAATGTAACTAATTACTTATGTTCCTTAAAAATGTCAGGGTGAGCTTCAAAGTTTGCGAACTATGTGTTCTCATCCAAATGCAATCCTAATGTCACAAGAAATGTCGGTAGCGGTGCTTGGGATGAAACGAGTTACTTGAGAGGATATGGTGTGGGCTGTAAGCCCTCTAATATAAAACAACATTCAGGGAGAATAGTGAGGAAGCGATTATCCTAAGAGAGGAGTTATCATCGCTTAAGGAACTTCATGAAACTAAACAAAATCAACTTGTGGTCCAACAACAATGACTTGAGGCACAAAATGAACTTCTTCTTATGCAACAATAACAAATTAGGGCGCAACACCAAAAACTTGAAAAGGTCCAAGCAATGTTGTTGAGATGTGAGTTACTTTCGTCGGATCAATATGGGGAGGATTTACCTGAGGGCTTCTAGGCAGCGACTTCGGTATCTCTATCTTGATTGTTCTTATGCCTGGGTACCCATTGTTTAGTATTTTAAAATGTTTGTCTTATGTATCTAGTATCTGTATCCGTATCATGTTCGTAACCTTATCATGTGTATGTATTCATACAACTGTCATTTTTAGTAGGATGATTCTTTCAGGACAACCTTCAAATTAATTGAAATTATTTATTATTTCTTTTCTTTCCTTTGTCTTGATGTTCCAAAGACCTTCTAATTGCTTATACTTTTTAATCGTATTTGTACTATTAGAGTTTTACTTTTTCCTCTAAACATTATTTTATTTTGTGCAATATCAAAATTTGATAGAGCTTGAAGTTTTTGTGTTCCATTTCAGTTATTACTTTTGATAGTAGAAAGAAGGCAATGGAAGTTCTTGGCTTAGATGAGGAGAAAGCTAGATCACATGATGCTAGTGTAAGTTTTCTCCATGCTATTCTCTTATAGATTTTGATCTATTTTTCTCAATACATAAGCACATCTCAGTCGCTCCAACTTCGGTCTCAAGTTTAAGGTAACAATATTTTATGAGAGCAGTATAAAATAGTAGTTATCTACAGTATAAAATTTTGCTTATCATTTTCTCAATGATAAACAAATTAAATTAATAGATATTTGATACTATTAATCTAAAGGATATCTACTTACAATTTTGTTTCCATTAATTTTTGTTTGCAGGATCATATGCAACAAGTCAATTTTTTGGGAAGCGACTCCAACAAATTTTTTGGGAAAAGACTCGAGCAATTTTTTTGGGAAGAGACCCAAGCAAATTTTTTGTGAAGAAAATAAATTAATGTGTTTTTGTCTACATTATAATTGTCTAAGCTGGAATACAATACATTTGTGGAATACATTACATTTCTTGTTGAATGAATTACTTGAAGTTGTTAAGATATTTGCATTAATGGATTATTTTATGAAAACTTTTTTAAATAAGATATTATATTGGATATCATCTTGTGTGCAACTTGTTGCTCTTTGTTCTCAAGTTCTTTTAATACAAATTATTGTTTTATAATTTAATTTTGAAATAAAGTTTTTGCATATCTATGTTGGAAAATATATGCAAAAAGAAAAAAAATTATTTCTTACAATAAATTAACATAAATAGTATAAAATAGCTTTTGCGACATCACACAAATTATGTAGTAAAAAGTCATATCCTATACATTAAAAAACTATTTTTTTCCGACATGTGTTATGTTGCCAAATGTATCAACGTTCTGCGACATAACGACACATGTCGCCAAAAATTATTTGAAAAAAATGTGTATGATGTCGCCAAAAGTGGGTATCTTTCCCCGACATGCATGAGACATAACGAGATATGTCGCAGAAACTCTTTGGCGACACAAATCTGTCTTTCCGCTACATATTTCGTATGTCGCAGAACACACATTTTTTTGTAGTAAAGAAAGTGCTAGGGTACCTTCAAGGAACCAAAGAATACAAACTTATGTACAGACGGACGAACGATTTAGAAGTTGTTGGCTACTCAAATTCTGACTTTGTTGGCTGCATTGATTGACGTAAATCAACATCGGATACATTTTTATGTTGGCTGGTGGAGCTGTATCTTGGAGGAGCATTAAGCAGACCTTAACTGCTACTTGTACTATGGAGGCTGAGTTTGTATCCTATTTTTAGGTGACTTTACATGGTGTATGGCTTAAGAGTTTTATTTTCGGACTTAGAATTAAGAATTCTATCTCTAGGTCATTGACTATATATTGTGACAATTCAGTTGCTATCTCTTTGGCTAAGAACAATAAAAGTGAAAGTCGAAGCAAACATATCAACATTAAGTATCTAGCCATAAGAGAACGTGTTAAGGAAAAAATTGTTATTCGTCACATTAGCACTGAAATTATTGCTGATCCTTTGACTAAGGGCATGCCACCGTTGAAATTCAAGGATCATGTAGTAATGTTGGGACTTAGTTCCCTTATGTAGTTTCTATTGTACAAATGAAGTTATTAATAAAACTCTTATTATGATGTTTTCTTATATTCATGTGCACTTTATTTAATTTAAGAAAATTTATCTCCATTGGACCTAGAATAAACATATGGTTTATTAATTTAAGTTACGTTGCCACATAAATTGTTATCTTAAGAAATAAATATATTGTAATACATGAAAGATAATACTCATCGTATAGAGGATCTATCGTCATGAGTCATGCAGTATTTATTACTTAATAAAAGCTATCTTTGTTTAAGATACGATATTAAGTTCGAAGTGTGGACCAAGTGGGAGAATGTAACTGTTTTCCATGAGACTTGGACTCATTTAGTTATGGCCCACTACTTCTCCAGCACTTGTTCACATTTACTTAAGTTTAGGGATGTGATCAAGTGGTTGCTAAGAAATAGGTGACAAACTTTGACATAATATGATGATTTTTTCTGAAAAAGTGCCTATAAATATCTTGTTATGGTCCCCTACTCTCTCATTCTATTCCAACAAACTAATCATCTACAGAGTAACGAGAAAGAGAAGGAAGAACCAGAAAACAGAAAGATCTTCCTTTTTACAACTAAGTGAACAAACATAAATGGCTGGAGGTAAACTTTCTTGGACATTATATATATATATATATATATATATATATATATATATATATATATATATATATATATTCAAATTTAATTTCAACTATCCCTCCAACGTAGTCTACTAACAGTTCTTATAATATAATATATCCAGTAAGAGGTTGGCTATTAGCCTTAATGAGTTCTCGAGCTTTGTGGATGTCCGGCGTGCTTGCAGGAAGTACGGGTACGTAGCTCAGCACTACAAAGGAGCGAAGTACTCCATGCTACAGTAGGGTGACACCACCATGAAATACCATAACAGGGTAAAGCCTCTACTTCAGGCCATGTCATTGCGGAGAGATCTTTCTTTTTGCAGTTAAGTGAACAAAACATCAATGGCTGGAGGTAAAGTTTCTTGGACATATATATATATATATATATATATATATATATATATATATATATATATATATATATATATATATTGTTATTTGATTCTTGTTATGATTCCGCATCTAGGATCAAATTTAATTTCAGCTATCCATCCAATGTAGTCTATTAATAGTTCTTATAATAGAATATATCCAGTAAGAGGTTGGCTATTAGCTTTAATGAGTTTTCGGACATTGTGGATGTCCGGCGTGCTTGACAGGAAGTACGGGTACGTAGCTCTGCAAAGGAACGAAGTACTCCATACTACAGTGGGGTGATGCCACCATGACATACCGTAATAGGGAAATGACTCGACTTCAGGCCATGTCATTGCGGCGTAGCACCGCATATAAATAACCCTTATAAATTGGAGCTGAAATAAGATCTTCTTTAACAAATCACCATCAAATTGATTTAGGCGAGAGTGTAAATATAAAAAAAACAAAGAATCAAAAGAAAAGAAGAAGAAGAAGAAGCTGATCATCATAAGTTGTTAAAAACTTCATTAACAATCTGGCTAAAATGCAACTTCTTTAACAATCTGCCTAAAGTGCTCATGTTCGCAAGGGATTCTAAGTATGCTTTGTTGCCTGTGTCCGAACTCTTGACATGCAGTCTCGAGCATCGCCGATATGCGTGGGTGCTTCGAGAGGCTCACCTGAACTAGAATCCTCTCCATGTCGTCGCTGTTGCCGTCGCTGTTGCTGATCCCCACGAGCATTGGTACGTAACATTTGCTGCCGAACCTCCTGATCCATGCATGCATCCTCACTATTCTTTCGGTAGAGTCAATTGTAGTGAATTGCTCTATACAAAGTTGAGATGGAAGTTGGTCACTTATATAGGAGGCCGAGAGATGTTTCCTCTGACTCGAGTTATTGTCAAAACTTAATTTGTAAAAAGAGCACGTTCTCTTGAATGTTTAATTAGAGAGGGTCAACAGTAAACAAAGTTCAACTACACAAACAATGACACGTTCCTTTTAGTTGGCTACGTTCGGAAGCCTATTCATTCTGGCAAAGAGTATATTGAAAGACCGTACAGTTTAATGTGTAACATGACCCATTTTAATATAAAACAATTGTGATTTCGTGCTTATTATGTTATACTTGCACATTAGAGATTCAAGTTCCTATTTTTTTTATAATATTTTTTTAATTTACTTTTAATTTACTTTTTAATTTTTATATATTATATATGGGCTCCATTTTAAAAATTTGTCTAGGGCTTCCATGAACTCAGGACCAGTCTTGTTTATTTCATTTTGTACATCAACTATATTTTCTAGAATTATTCATTGAACTTTTAGTTGTATGAATTTGTAAAAAACCAACTTTCAATGTCTTTTTTTTTGTATTAATTGTTGGTGTTAATTCCTATTAACTATTACCTATTATTATCCATTTTTTTGGTTGTTTAATCCTAATAAATTATATTAATTCTATGGGTTAAGGGTTGTCTACATAATGCATATTTTGTCTTCTTGAAGGGACATCTTTTGAGAGTAGCAACCATATGATTCTCTTCATTCTCTTCCTCCACAAATCTCTACCATATGATTTATATTTTTCTATTTCAATCACTCCTACTCTGGGCAAGAGCTAAGTTCGGGTCCTTCTTCCGAAACCGTGTGCGATGACGGGAAGCCGGTAGCAAGGGGGTTTTGCCTCTAGGAGGATTCAAGAGGGTGTTTGTACATAGACCTCGATAATCTCTTAGGTGTGCTTCGTGCATGACTTTCTCGTAGATCGGTATTTCTAACTTTTTATTATTATTTTTTTATTCCATTTTTCAGGACGATAAAGAAATAATATCCAACAATCTAAGAGATTATATCTACATGTCTTGATTAACATTTAGAAAATTTTATGCATGCAGTTTTAGATATGTTATAACGAATAATAATAATATATGTTGTCATTCGTATTGTGCACGTTATTTTCATTGTCCATATTTTCTCTCTCTCGACAATTCACATGATGTTGTGTTGGTGTTTTATTCTATGTGTTGTGTGTTCACAACATTCTATTGTTAAAAGATAGTCCCACATCAGAAAATCACACCAATATGTATCTCTATATATTACTTATGAAGGAATAGAGAGATGCACATGCGTTGAGGCCCAATGGAGGGTGCCATGTGGGGGGATTTTACATAGAGGTGAGAATAAGAAACCAACTTTTGGCCAAATGAAAATAGAGTTAAATCTATTGGAGCTAAGCCCCGAAGGGGCTTAGCGACTCGGACTCGGGATTGGGATTGGGCTTGGGCTTTTGAGGCTTAATGTGGCTTTTTGATGGCACTTTGCACTTAGCACGACAGCTCGTCGCAAGGCGTATTGTGCGCGCGCGAGCCTCTGCGTGGCGAGCGGGGCGTACGGGGCGTACTGAGCGTACGGGACGTACAGGTCGAGCGGGTCGAGTGGGCTGTTCAAATTATGTAACATCCGCGGGTCTTGTGGGCTCAGATCCGAAAATGGCTCAGATCCAGAAAATCCGGATCTGGCATTAAACCAGGGCGTGCGTTCAGAATTTGAAAAGTCCATCTCGTGCCTATAATATCAGAAGCATCTCCTCTCTCCAAGGTTACAGAAAATACTCACAGATTTTTCCAGAGAGAGAGAAGTGCTGCTGCTATTCCGAGGAGTCGACATTTTTGGCCAGCGTTCTAAAGTTCTCTTCGAACTTGCTGGTTCCTGGAGGCTTGTCTGTAAGGCGGATATAGCTTTGAGCGCCGGTGATCTTTCACCCCAGCATTTTTTCTTCTTCCTCTGTTGCCTTCGAGAATACTGTGACTTCTCTTTAGAAGTTATACGGTTCAGTTGCCTTCGAGAAAAATTACGAAATCTTTTTAGATTCTCGTAATACAACATCACCTTCTTTAGGGTACTGTTGCTGGAAACATTGTCTTTACAATTGTTTCTGAAATCGAGTTTTTCCATCGATTGTTCGCCAAGGGACTAACAATCTCAAAGCTATATCGAAAAGATGGATAACTCACGTGCATGGTTCGTCAATACCGACTTTAACAAGTTGGAGAAATTCGACGGCGAACATTTCCAAATCTGGAAACGAAAAGTAACCTTAAACATTCAACTCGTGGAAGTTGACCACGTGCTGAATGAGGAAGAACCGATCGTTCCAACAACCGAAACCGCATAAGTTATTGCCGCTGCTAAGTCCAAGCAGGCAAAATGGATTAGAGAAAACAGTATCTGTAAACTGTTGATTCTTAATAGCATGGAAGACTCTCTGGCAGAGTCCTATTCCAAGAAGAATTCTGCCAAAGAGATTTGGGACTCCTTGGGGAAATTGTATGAAGATGACGAGAATCGGTCCAAGATCTTCTTGGTTGAAAGATACCACAAGTGGACCTTCGAAGATGAGAAGGCTATGCTGCCCCAAGTAAAGGAGTTTCTGAAGCTGCGCCAAAAATTGGATGACGAAAAGATGCCTCTTGTCGACAAGTTTGTCGTTGGAGGAATCGTCTCTAAACTTCCTGCGGGTTGGAGCAACTTCTATGCAAGGATGCACCGCAAGAAGCTGGACATATGTATGGAAGATCTCCTGCAAGAGATCTATGTTGAGGACGAGATGCGCTCTCAACAGAAGATGGATTCTCTGTCCAAACAACTGGCGAAAGCAAATCTGGTCCAAACCAGAGAGTACAAGGAGAAGCAGGCGGCTTCTCCTCATAAGAAGAAGAAGGACTTCACTAATCTGAAAGTGAAGAGTCCTTCATTCAAGAATCAGAAGTCCAAGTCCCATGTGACTTGTTACAAATGTGGCAAGAAGGGCCACTACAAAAGTGACTGCAAGGAATCAGAAAAAGGTGAGCCTAGTAAGGTTTCTATGATTACTAATCTGGTTGCAATGATAGCACAGGTTGCAAATGTGGGGGTTGACTCGGACTGGTGGATAGACACTGGTGCGACATGTCATGTCTGCTCAGACAAGGAATGGTTCGACTCATATGAGCCAACTTCCGAGAAAGTCATAATGGCAAACCAGGCACAAGCTGAAGTACTGGGGATCGGGACGGTGGAGCTGAAACTCACATCGGGGAACACTCTGACGCTTCAAGGAGTGAAGCATGTTCCTGCAATTGCTAAGAATCTGATCTCTGGGAGCCTGCTTTGTAACGCAGGCTTGAGGATGGACATCAATGCTGGCCAGATGGTGATGTCCAAGAAGGGTACATTCTTCGTAAAAGCTTTCCAGACTGAAGGAATGTACAAAATTCAGCTTGTTGTAACCCAGCAAAATGATATTAATGCTATTTCTACTTTGAACTATTCTTTTGAGTTGTGGCATAATAGGCTAGGACATGTTCATTGTAAAAGAATTAACAAAATGTCTAGCCTAGGACTTATCTCCAAGTGTGGGGGTAAGGTAGAGAAATGTGAAGTGTGTGCTCAGACGAAGATCACAAGGAAACCCTTTCACAGGGTCCATCGAAGCACAGATCTTCTGGAGTTGGTTCACTCAGATATCTGTGATTTCAAGCAATTCTCTACAAAAGCCGGGATGAAGTATTTTATTACTTTCATCGACGACTTCTCAAAGTATGCTTTTGTCTACCTGCTCAAGTCTAAAGACGAAGCATTCGAGAAGTTCAAGGAGTTCAGGGCCGAGGCTGAACGGCAAACTGGACAACAACTTAAAAGGCTAAGGAGTGATCGAGGCGGGGAGTATCGGTCTCATGATTTCTCATCATTCTGTAAAGAACATGGAATTATAAATGAGACGACGGCTCCGTACTCTCCTCAATCCAACGGAGTAGCAGAAAGGAAGAACAGAACGTTGACAGAGAAGATGAACTCTATGCTGTTGACTGCGGGTCTTCCAAAGAGCTTCTGGGGAGAAGCTGCATTAACGGCTACTTTCATTCTCAATAGAGTACCGTATGCAACTTCAGACATAACCCCTCACGAACTCTGGTTCAAAGTCAGACCTAACTTGAATGTCATTCGAGTGTGGGGGTGTCTGGCTTATGTGAAGCTCCCAGATCTGAAGATTCAGAAGCTGGGGACTAGAACTACTAAGGCTATCTTCTTGGGTTATGCTGAGAAGAGTGATGCTCGGAGATTCCTTGATATAGAAACAAATCATATCATTGAATCTCGCGATGCTGAATATTTTGAAGATAAGTTTGCAAGGCACAAAAATATTATTCTCGCGGATCTTCCGGAGAATAATGAGAGTGCAAAGCAGACAGAAGTCCTTAACGAACCAGTAGTCCAAGAAGAAGCTATTGTCGAAGAGATACCAGTTGAACCAGAACTCGCTGAGCCGTCAACTAAGCGAGTAAGGAGACCGAAAGACTTCGGAGATGACTTCGTCACCTATCATGTGGAAGCAGATCCGCTTACCTATGATGAAGCGATGAAGACCAGAGATGTTGTATTCTGGAAGGAGGCGATAGACAATGAGATTGACTCAATCACCTCCAATAATACATGGGTATTAGTTGACCTGCCAGAAGGAGCAAGACCCATCGGATGCAAATGGATTTTCAAGAAGAAGATGAAAGCAGATGGAACCATCGACAAATTCAAGGCCAGGCTAGTGGCCAAAGGGTTTGCTCAAAAACAGGGGATCGACTATTTTGATACTTATGCTCCAGTAGCTCGGATGACAACCATCAGATTGTTAATTGCTCTAGCAGCAATACACAAACTAATGATACATCAGATGGATGTGAAAACGGTATTCCTTAATGGCGAACTAACCGAAGAGATCTACATGCAACAACCAGAAGGATTTGTCGTCAGAGGTCTGGAAGACAAAGTCTGCAAGTTGATGAAGTCTCTATATGGTTTGAAACAAGCTCCCAAAATGTGGCATGAGAAGTTTGACAAAGTGATAAGGTCAAATGGCTACAAAGTCAGTAAAACAGACAAGTGTGCCTATACTAAGTTTGCTGACGGAAGAGGAGTTATCGTTTGTTTATACGTAGATGACATGCTAATCCTAGGTACGGATTTAAGCTGTGTCACAGAGACAAAGAAATTTCTCTCGGCCAAGTTTAGTATGAAGGACTTGGGGGATGCCGATGTTATCTTAGGGCTCATGATCATCCGGACAGGCACGGGAATAGTACTGTCACAATCTCATTACATTGAGAAAATGCTCACTCGATACGGGTATCAAGATCTTCCTATAATTGATACACCGTACCGGAGTGATCAGAAGCTGGAGCCAAATTCGAGAGAGAGTGTCAAGCAGTTGGAGTACGCCAGCGTCATCGAAAGCTTGATGTACGCTACTACTGCCACAAGGCCTGACATAGCTTTTGCGGTGGGAATGTTGAGTCGGTTCACTAGCAACCCAGGCGTTGAACACTGGAACGCTGTAAAGCGTGTTATGAGATATCTAAAAAAGACTCAGACATTTGCACTATACTACAGCGGAGATCCGTCAGTAGTGGAAGGCTTCAGTGATGCTAGCTAGTGTTTAGAGGTGGAGAGCGAGTATTCTACAGGTGGATTCATATTCGCTTTGGACGGAGCTGCTATATCGTGGAAATCGAAGAAGCAGACAATGTTATCTCGCTCCTCCATGGAATCTGAATTCTTTGCATTGGATGCTGCTGTAGATGAAGCAGAGTGGCTTCGGGAGCTTATGTATGATCTTCCAGTGGTTGGAGCTCAGATACCGGCAATATCGATATACTGTGACAACCAGGCGACAGCAGCAGTAGCATCAAATAAACTCTTTAACGGGAAGAAGAGGATTGTGCGGTTAAAGTACAGAGCAGTGAACGATCTCATCAAACGAGGCGTCATTGCAGTGATCGATGTTCGGAGTCAGAAGAACCTGGCAGATCCGTTCACGAAAGGCCTCAAACGACAGCTGGTCGAGTATACAGCAAGGAAGATGGGTTTGAAGGCATTCTAATATTGTGTCATTATAATCCTATCAATAAATTTTATGTTATTGGTTCAAAGAGAAATCTACCAGATATCTAATTTTTTGATTCAAGGGAGGACTATTGACTAGAAAAATATTAGTTAACAGTGGGTACTTGTTCTGCGAAACATGGAAGGATTTCGGACCCAGAACCACTGTTGTCTACTATGAATTTTCTACGGAAAATTGATCCTGTGGGAAGGATGGCATAATGCCTTAATGAGTTCTCAGACTGAGTGAAGGTCTGTTATGCTTTACAGAAAGCATGGTGGCGCAACAACCACAAAGGAGTGTTACAACTCCATGCTATAGTGGGGTGACTCCACCATGAGGTTCCCAGGTAGG
>JANAVB010024113.1:30000-52011 GCA_029216955.1 Iris pallida
TCAGAGCTAACTAATTTTCTCTTATTTCATTTATGTAAAGTTTGTAAGGGCATAAGCCCATATTTCTATTTTGTTAGCTGTGCCCCTGTATTGCGTAGTCTAGGTTTTTTTTTGTTTTTTTTCTTGGTCGATTTTCCTTTATTTTCTGGTTGGTTTTATTTTTCGTAATTAGGCGCTTAGTTACTTTATGACTAATAAGTATTTTGTGTAAAGTTAAAAAAGATTTTCATGATAAAATAACTTGAATAAAATATTGATAGTTAACAAAACCCATATTTTATCATTGAAAAAAATGTAGTTTTATACGTATAATATTAAAAATACAAAGTTTTGTGAATTAACCGGTAACGACAATTTTTTCAAGTAAACCAAAAACTGGCTATCCAACTAAATGAGAACCAACGTAGTACGCGTTGTAAACCGTTAGCAGTAGATTAAATAAACAAACTTAAAACTTGACTAGGACCTGCTACTAGAAATTGAAACTAGCACACCTAGCTCGGTTTCACAATGGTTCTAAGTCAAGTTCTCAACTGTAGGATGTCGAAGACGAACTTGACTTCCTCCTCGGTACCAACTTGCCCCTACTCCAGTCTTACAAATCGAGGCAAGTTACGGTTATATTATTCTGCATTTAAATTAGTAATTGTTATCTTGCATGTTTAAACCACATTGTTACACGGAACTCTCTCCTAGAGTATTGATTGATTGACTACGGGATATTGGGAAAGTAGTGTAGTGTCTATGACCAATACCCCAAATAATTAATGAATGTATTAGCTTACCCCTCTTACACACGGGGATAAGCCATATCGTATCGCTAGGATACAAGTGTACAATCCAATCCGGTTATAGTCATTATCTACTCAAATCACATTATTTTCTACCGTGTAGAATTGTAGGAAAATATTGTATTTCAAATTGTTTAAAATTGCAAATTTCTATTATTATTTGAAATGTTGGATATATACTCGTACTTGCTCCCTCCTGACTAGAGACCCAATATTTTAGGTGTCACTGATTATTGCTGAGCTATAGCACAATAGCTACTATGACCCTGTACCATATTCTGCTGTGTTACCAGAGACCCCTTGGAGGACACAGATCCTGAGGCTGACGAGACAGCCATTCTAGCTAGTTGTCGTTTTAATTCGAGTTTCTTTTATTGGAATTTTTGTAGACTTGAATTCAGTATTTTCCTTCAGTACTTTCAATTTCAGATGTATTCTATTTTGTTGATTAAAAAAAGTTTTAAAGTTCCCGTATATAAATATTGTGACAAATGTTTAGATGTTGTTGTGATTACCTATAATAAAACAGTTTACTGCCGCCGTCTCACAAATGGTGCAGGCTGGGCATGATCCGGTTCGACCCAAAAAGTTGGGATCGGATCGTGACATGTTTTTAGTGGTAGCCCATGCAGGTCCTTCTCTCAACAACAACTTAGGAGAACACCTCTAGAACATTTAGAACACTAGAACATTAATTTGTCACAACATAGGTCCGAATTATATTATAAATAAATTTTTTTGGTTGTTATAGACTGGTAGGCTACCTTGCTTATGTTTTCCTCCTAAACCTTTCAGACTATGACTAGAGGAAAGACAACCCGTTCTAGTCTTGCTGATGACAAGGTGTTATCTCCTAATCACACCCCTCTTTCTTAGGCCCGTTCCAACCTTTCTCCTTTGCAGCTCATCAATCCCTCATTTACTGCACAAGTCCCCAGCACAGCTCATACTACAGCCGAACCTATTCCGTCCACGATAATTTCACCATCTCCTGTTATGATAGTTACTCTTGTCGCCCCACCAGTACCAGCAGACACCTCCCAAATGGTTGTCCTATTTCAAGGAATCCTGGAGTCCCAGAAGGCCCAAGCCGAGGCCCAGCAGAAACAGATTGATATCACGAGAGATGTTATGAAGGATGTCAATGACGTAGCCTTAGCTATCTTAAACCGAGTTGGTACGGAACCTCACCTGTCTCGACCCGATACCCAAATTGTTGGGCCGGGCCGAGCCATGTCCAGCCTACGCTTGGTTAAAGCGCAGTAAGCTGTTCTAGAATAAACAATAAAGGATCTAAGCAGCTAACAGTTCTAAAATCATATTTAAAGGTTCATCACAACACAGCATCTAAAAGCGAAGGTAAACAAGTACAGACTTAATAATACATAACCAAAGTATCTAACTGGAGACAAAGTCCAGTATCCAAATATAAGTACAGACCAAAGTCTAAGTCCCAAAACACAAGAAAGAATCTAAGCAAGGTTCCCCGCTGGGGCCTCTTCTGGAGCTAAGGCCAGGTCCTCAATGCAGTACCATAACATGTAACACATAGCATTTCCTTCTCGAAAAGTAAATCTACAACGTTATCCTGTTAGGACGGGAGCAAGTACAACCTCTACAACTAAAGTACTGAACATATAATAAAAAAGATGTACAATAAGAAACATGGTGTGATAAGTCTATAAAACAGGAAATACTGGAAACATGGCCTCATGGTACAACTGGGATCACAATATCATAGTAACACAGGGAACATGGCATATCTGGAATCATGGTATGACTCATAATCTATCATGGCAAGGATACATATGTCATAGAGACAGATGTATATGTAATGTTTAAAACTGTAGCAGGTACGTGATCGGTCAATAGATGTACAATATGCTGGGGGCACATAATAAAATGTACTTTCGTACAAGTGTAAAGGCGATAGATGTACATACGCACAAATCCGCTTTGAGAGTTCCTACGGCACAGAAATCATATAAAATAAATCTTTTGCTCGGTAAATACATACGGAGAGGGGGGTCGTGATCACGTACTCAACTGTCAGTTTTCCCATAACCCATATTCTAACATGTGAGAGATACGAGAACAGTAAAGATATGTGGGAGATACTGGGAGTAATATAAGCATGGCCGGTACTGGAAACAGTATGAAACATGTGAATACTCCGAGTAGTATAAAGCATAGTAAAACATGTACTGAGAACCAGTAAGAAGCATGCGAAGATATAATAACTGTACTAAACATGGCCGGTACTGAAAGTAATACAACATGTGAAGACATAACTTGCTACCTCAAGGATCAGTATTTTAACAGGGTTAATACATATTCTAGCATTAAAAGACAGTAAATGAGTTTATAGATGTACTTGCCTCGAGCAAAGCAAGAATACTAGTACGAAGATATAGATGTCCGGTGTCCTGTCAAATAATGATATATAAACTCAGTTCTAAGCTATGTTCAAGATTACACTAGTGGTGAGACACGACTCCTAACTGGACACTAACTAAGTGGGGATGTAGCATAAAAGTCTAACGTAAAGTGACACTAGATCCAAACTAATTTTCTAGGGCCTTTACACTAGTGTAGGGTGAGGTCCAATACTACAATAACTCAATACAACACAAAACTTGCAAGTCGTAATTATTCAATAAATAAATCAAACTGTACCCTATGTTCCAATAATTTTAGAGATAGACAAAAAGCTAAATTATATATAAAATAAAGTACCAAAATGATCCTCGTTAATTATAGAAATTTATACTAATTTTTCTGGGATATATAAACCCTCATAAATATTTATTAAAAATCAACAAACACATGTATTCTGAAAATGAGTTCTGTTTTTCTATTTTTATAAAATACCAAAAGTACTTATTAAATACTGAAAAAATTATAATAAATTAGCTAAGTTAACATAGTATTTAAATACAATTTTTTCAAGATTTTTACAGCAATTAAAATATATATATAAATTCAAAACCAGAAAGTAACAATATCTAGAAAAATAATTAATTATAAATTAAGGATGATACATAATCAAAATCTACAGATGTTGTCGGATGATAAAATAAATATCACCAAAGTGTCCAGAACGGTCAAATTAGCTAGGATAGCCTACCCATAAGTCCAATTTGGACACAGGGGCAAAACGGTAATTTCGGGTCAAAATAATGTCCGCCGTTGGACACACTTCGCACCGAAAAATATGTCGAGATAGAAGTCTACAAAACCTAGCAAATTATATGTCCACGAATCCAGAATGACGATACAAACCCAACGATATATCCGGAATAGGATTCCGATGTGCCGATCTCAAAATGATACGTTGACGCGGACACTTGGTATCCGGTTTGCACGGAAATGCGTGCCGGAGCAAATGTCTTCAAAACTCGACAAATTATATGTCAACGTGTCCAGAATGACGATACGAACTCAACGGTATATCCGAAATTGGATTCCGATGAGCCGATCTCAAAGTGACCCGTTGACTCGAAAAGTGGGACCCGCTTTGCACCGAAATGCGTGCCAGGGCCCACGTTCTCCAAATCAAGCAAATTTTATATGAAAACATGCCAGAACGATGCCACGAGTCTACTGGTGGTGGTGTCAGAAATTGAATCTGGTGCCCCGGGTTCAAAATTTTAATTTAACAAGTGCAATTTAAATAATTCGGACGACCAACTTTGGCGTCGAATTCAACCAACCAAACGTGCTTATAATGAAATGAAACCTAAAGGAGGCAGGAAGAGGGTTATACCAGCTGTGCATCGGAACTGACGGTGCGCAAAATGGAGCTGCGACAACGAAGATACGAACCCACGAAGTTGGCGTCACGAAACTGTCCAAAAACAGTTCAATTTAAAACGTCAACTTGGTGGCCAGTTTTGAGGTATCAAACGACATAATTAACGGACGAAAATTGACAGGAGTGAAGATGGATATACCGAGATTGCGACGGAGTAAAACGTTCGCCGATCTAATGGTTGGATCTCCCAAAAAACATGCGCGAAGTCGCTGTCCCTAAACACAATTTCTGAATCTTTCCCACGCGCGCGTCGACGGGATTTCAACGTAAACGCACGAATCGCCTATGCGTCGCGTTGGGGAAGAAGAGGATGGCCATGGGGTGTTCGCCGGAGGTCGCCCGGGTTGCGGGGAGCTCGCGGGGTGGTACGGGCCGGCCACGTGGTGGCGCTCGGCCTCGCGGCAGCGTGCGTACACGCGCGCGTGCATGCACACACAGCTGCTGCTGTGGCCGCACGGGGCTGCGCTGTGGCGGCTGCTGGCGGGGGGGGGGGGGTCGCGATACAGCGCCGGGCACGGCGGGGGTGGTGGCGAGGGCGGCGGTTAGTGGAGGTTGTGGCGTTAAATGTGGTGGTGGTGATGGGAAGATGATGGTGAGGGTGATGGGAAGATGATAATAATAGAGGAGGAGGAGGAGGAGATGTCACGCCCCAGAACCAGAATACTGAGGAACGGGGGCGTGCATAGCCAGCTACGTATAACGGAACGGCAACCATCCCACTATACGGTCACGGCTGTCTAGCTATGTGAGGGTACACTACAAACCATCAGTCTCTTAGGGTCAAAATCAAGCTATTGTCTCAATCTCAACAAGTAATGATAGTAACAAGATATCAGATCACCAAATATACAATTGTAAGGCGTCCCAAACATTACATATCCAGATGATCATGAAGCTAGTCGTACAAAATGTAAGGACTAGCCAGAGTTAAGTCATACATGATCAACCTCGAGTTGCCAATCATGATTACAGCCCGTAGGCAGACAGAAGTAAAGTGCACGAGCTAAACAGGTGCTCGTCGGCTAAATGCCTCAAAAGAATAATTTTACAATAGAGTGAGCGAAACAAAATAGAAAACCCACTCGTTGCCCGGATTCCGTCTAGTGTTCACCATCGGGCTGGGAAGCAGGTAGATCCTTCGCTGCTGCTCCGGTATCTGGCCATACAAAACCAGCTGGTCAGACCCCAGAAAGAGCAAGTGCCACAAAGGAGGACACGAAATAAGAACAAAAGCCAGCATATCAGAACATAAAAAAGGAAATAATAACATAATGAAGACAATTATTAAGGAGAAACCAGACAGGTGATATACGATGAGATAACCATGGGACTATTCAGATAACCAGGTTACAACCCGTAAACCAAACAAGGACCGGGGTTGTAACCCTTCGTCTGAACGGAACTTGGTTTCTCCCACCATTTATCGGCAAGATAAAATACAAGAAATTAGGACCTGTAATTAATCATGATTAAGGTAAAGCACGAGTAATCATGTCATGTCATGACCTTGTACAGGATCAGGACAGGACAAGCGGGACTAGACTCCATCCAATCAATCACGGCCAAGCAAGTACTACGACTGACTACTTTAACTAATTAGGGTTATCACAGGCCTAATTACTAGCAAGATGCAATGAGAATTCCAAGTCCGGTTACCTGTTTGTTACTACCTGAGTGATCCCAGCAAGAAAAGGAAAAGATAGCAGGATATAGCAGACACACTGTAGAAAGATACATGTGTCCTAAGGTACCACACTCGACGGCGGGCTGGAAGTGCGCTCATCTCGACGGATAGCAACAAATCCCATGTATATATAAATATATAAGGCCGGGACCAAAGGGGCAATAGGTAACTGGAAAATTTTCTATGAACTATTTGATTTAATCTAGTCATTAACCTAGCCAGATTCAGTATGAGTCCCTGACCGTGGGAACCAGGGAGTCACGTCCTAGACATGATGCAAGACAAGACAAGTGGATTTCACAAGCAAGCAAGAAAGAACCACCCACGGTGTCAAGGCAGGTCAAGCTAAGTTATCAAGTCAAGTCAAGTCAGGAGTGTGCCGCCACGGGCCACTATCAAGTTATCAAGTCACAAGGATTTGTTACAAGTTACAAGTTACAAGTTAGGTGTGCACCCCACTGGGTCACTACCAAGGAGATCAGAGAATACCAGGATCATAATTCACAGAAAATCCGAAAACCGTACTAGTCATAAACAATTACTAAAAAATCGTGCTAGGCCGTGTCGGGTCAAGATAGTCGTGCTGTGTTGAACAGATCTCAGGAAAACTCAAATCCACAAAAGATAAACCAAATCGAGAAATAAAACCAATACTCCAAGAGCCAAAGGGTTAAGCAAGGGGGTCAGGGGCAACATACGTGCAAAAGCACGCACGTAGGGGAGCTGCGTACGCACAAAAGCACGCACGCAAGGCTCGCTCAAGTCTGCGTACCAAGGCACACTCAAGTCTGCGTACGTAAAAGTCACGCACGCAGGAGAGCTGCGTACGTGAAAAGTCACCCACGCTCAAGGGGCACAGCGTATGTGAAAAGTCACGCACGCTCAAGGGGCACAGCGTATGTGAAAAGTCACACATGCTCAAGGGGCACAGCGTACGTGAAAAGTCACGCACGCTCAAGGGGCACAACGAACGTGAAAAGTCACGCACGCTCAAGGGGCACAGCGTACGTGAAAAGTCACGCACGCTCAAGGGAGCAGTGTACATGAAAAGTCACGCACGCTCAAGGGAGCAGCGTACATGAAAAGTCACGCACGCTCAAGGAGACACGCTTCCAACAGGAAGCGTACTCAAGGCTGCGTGGCGTAAGCTAAGAAGCTCTGCCACTGCTCACCGTCTTCTCCAGACAGCAAGAACACCATGGCTGAACCCAAAGCTTCGAAAGCTCACAACTTGGCCATCCGAACTCCAAATTCGGATTTCCAAAGCTCCAACTTGGGTGAAACTGAATGCTCTTCCACATGGAAACATCAAAACTCAGAGAAAACCAACTTAAACAGCTCAAACCATGCAAAATTCGAGAATAGAAATAACTTAGATCTATAACAGTGGAGGCTCCAAATTACAAAAAGCCAAGAACTAATGTTGATCACCATGTCCTAATCTAGCAAATGGACCAAGAAAATAGGGTTCTCATGTAGTGGCAAGATGCACTTGCCTATGGGTGGAGAGTTGCGGAGGAAGGAGAAGAAGAAGAAGAAGAAAAAAATTAATGGTGGTGGTAATGAAGAGAGAGAGTGGTACGTGGGGATTATAAAGAGGGTGAGTTGTGGTGAGTTGAGGGTGTAGCATAGGCTAAGGTGATCCAATACCTATTAAACCAAACCAACCAACCCCAATCTAATTAAAACCGAGCCATGACAAAACCAATATACGAGAAATACCGAAATTCCAGAAGTTGAGAAAAATAAAAATACATGCCAAAATCCAAATACGAGTATAAATACGAAATACGAGAAAATACAAAAAATGAGGGTGACAACTCTACCCACCTTAAAAGAATTTCGTCCTCGGAATTTAATCAAGGAGCTAGAGATTGCCACGACAAGCTACACTAAGCACAGGCAACTATTCTAAGCAATTCAATCATATAATCATACATGCAATCAATGAGTGAAGAGCGCAAGGCATAAGGAAGACATTATACCTTATGAGTCAAACAGGTAGGGATAACGTGATCGGATATCATCCTCACACTCCCAAGTTTGACTCTCCCAAGGAGCGATGAACTCAAGCAACACGAACTAAACTGATAGTCTTGCGCTTGAGGTCTCTCTCTTTGGTCAAACAGGGACACGGGCCTTTCCTCATACGAAAAGGTTAAAGGCTATTGGTACCAACCTTTTCGAATGATCTAGGAAATGGCTCGAGATATACCGTTGTAATTAGAATACATGAAACATGACATGTGTCCCGCATAACGACGGTAGAAAGCAAGATAATAGGACACAGATACCTCTCTGTCGATTCTGGATCTGGGCCTGGGCCAGGGCGAACTGTTGAGGCCTCTGTTGCTGGAAGGCCTGGGCCTGAGACGACAATGGACCCGAGAATGGGAGCTGCTGTGGTTGGTGAACTGGAGCTGATTCTGGTGCTGGTGCTGGTCCCATAACCGAGGGACTAGTTACTGTCGACGATGATCTGTTTTTGAGTGGACAAGATCCCATCATGTGGTCCGGCGAACCACAAACCAAGCACAATCCCTGTGCCCTGCGGCACTCAGAAACAACGTGCCCTGGCTTCCCACAATGAGTGCAGCCCATTGCGGAAGACTGCTTCTGCTTCTGCTACTGCGGGTACGTCGGGGTTGAATGCTGAACCGACGTAACCGAATCCATCCTCTGAGGAACTCCAATAGTCAAGGCCCTAACTGCCGGGGCTGGTGCTGAAGACTGGGTCATCTGGTCGTGAGTCCGCTTCCGACCTCCGGTCCTGTTCGCTATCCTTCGGGAAGTGTACTCATGCCTCCTCGCTGCTCGTAAGACGGCATCAAAAGTTCTGTGCTCGAACTGCTCTACTGCCAATATGATCTCTAAGTGGAGCCCCTGCTGAAATCGCTGTGCTCTGTCTAGCTCGGTTGCCACCAAGGTGGGAGCAAACCGACTCAACCTTGAAAACTCGACCGCATATCCGTCGACCGTCCTGCTCATCTGCCTGAGATTACTAAACCTGGTCTGTAGGTCATATCTAGCCACTGCGTCGAAGTACTTGGTCTGGAACATATCACTGAATACCGCCTACATAACAGGCGTACCCAAACTCGCTGCTTGCATAGCCCACCAGCTGCGGGCTAGATCTAATAACTGCAGGCGCACCACCGCCACCTTTTCTGCTTCAGGGGTCCTGGCTACCTCCAAGATAACTTCAATGTCCTGTAGCCAGGCATCTGCAGTAATAGCATCCTCGGTGCCGTCGAAGAATGGAGGGTTCAGGCGCTTGAAGTTGTTGACCGCACTATTCCCTCGAGGACCGCTTCTGTTCAGAGCATCTTATACTGCCTGGTGCAATGCATCACCTCGGCGATCTTGAGAAGCTAACAATGATCTGGTGAGACCTTCTAAAGTGCCATCATCAGGCTCTACTGGCTGGACTGGCTGAACTGGGGGCACTGGTTCTCCAGAAGGCATGGCTCGAGAGGCGGCTGCTGAGGACTGATCTTGATCTTCTTGCTGTTGCTGGGCTGCCGGCTGAGCTCCTTCTGGCTGATCAACAGGAACGATATCACTGAAGCAATGACATCAGGGATATTAAGGAAGGACCAGGATAGAACAATGATGCAAGCATATTATCAAGTCAGGGATCCAAGGAGATAAGAAGATACGAGTGGAGATCAAAGGCGAGTACAGATTGAGACATCTATCCGGTAAACCCTCACATTTCTTGATTGACAAGACCTGTATGGGCCACCACTTAAACCATGTCACGCCCCAGAACCAGAATACTGAGGAACGGGGGAGTGCATAGCCAGCTACGTATAACGGAACGGCAACCATCCTACTATACGGTCACGGCTGTCTAGCTATATGAGGGTACACTACAAACCATCAGTCTCTTAGGGTCAAAATCAAGCTATTGTCTCAATCTCAATAAGTAATGATAGTAACAAGATATCAGATTACCAAATATACAATTGTAAGGCATCCCAAACATTACATATCCAGATGATCATGAAGCTAGTCGTACAAAATGTAAGGACTAGCCAGAGTTAAGTCATACATGATCAACCTCGAGTTGCCAATCATGATTACAGCCCGTAGGCAGACAGAAGTAATGTGCATGAGCTAAACAGGTGCTCGTCGGCTAAACGCCTCAAAAGAATAATTTTACAATAGAGTGAGCAAAACAAAATAGAAAACCCACTCGTTGCCCGGGTTCCGTCTAGTGTTCACCATCGGGCTGGAAAGCAGGTAGATCCTTCACTGCTGCTCCGGTATCTGGCCACACAAAACCAGCTGGGTCAGACCCCAGAAAGAGCAAGTGCCACAAAGGAGGCCACGAAATAAGAACAAAAGCCAGCATATCAGAACATAAAAAAGGAAATAATAACATAATGAAGACAATTATTAAGGAGAAACCAGGCAGGTGATATACGATGAGATAACCATGGGACTATTCAGATAACCAGGTTACAACCCGTAAACCAAACAAGGACCGGAGTTGTAACCCTTCGTCTGAACGAAACTTGGTTTCTCCCACCATTTATCGACAAGATAAAATACAAGAAATCAGGACCTGTAATTAATCATGATTAAGGTAAAGCACGAGTAATCATGTCATGTCATGACCTTGTACAGGATCAGGACAGGACAAACGGGAATAGACTCCATCCAATCAATCACGGCCAAGCAAGTACTACGGCTGACTACTTTAACTAACTAGGGTTATCACAGGCCTAATTACTAGCAAGATGCAATGAGAATTCCAAGTCCGGTTACCTATTTGTTACTACCTGAGTGATCCCAGCAAGAAAAGAAAAAGATAGCAGGATATAGCAGACACACTGTAGTAAGATACATGTGTCCTAAGGTACCACACTCGACGGCGGGCTGGAAGTGCGCTCATCTCGACGGATAGCAACAAATCCCATGTATATATAAATATATAAGGCCGGGACCAAAGGGGCAACAGGTAACTGGGAAGTTCTCTATGAACTATTTGATTTAATCTAGTCATTAACCTAGCCAGATTCAGTATGAGTCCCTGACCGTGGGAACCAGGGAGTCACGTCCTAGACATGATGCAAGACAAGACAAGTGGATTTCACAAGCAAGCAAGAAAGAACCACCCACGGTGTCAAGGCAGGTCAAGCTAAGTTATCAAATCAAGTCAAGTCAGGAGTGTGCCGCCACGGGCCACTATCAAGTTATCAAGTCACAAGGATTTGTTACAAGCTACAAGTTAGGTGTGCACCCCACTGGGTCACTACCAAGGAGATCAGAGAATACCAGGATCATAATTCACAGAAAATTCGAAAACCGTACTAGTCATAAACAATTACTAAAAAATCGTGCTAGGCCGTGTCGGGTCAAGATAGTCGTGCTGTGTTGAACAGATCTCAGGAAAACTCAAATCCACAAAAGATAAACCAAATCGAAAAATAAAACCAATACTCCAAGAGCCAAAGGGTTAAGCAAGGGGGGTCAGGGGCAACATACGTGCAAAAGCACGCACGCAGGGGAGCTGCGTACACACAAAAGCACGGACGCAAGGCTCACTCAAATCTGCGTACCAAGGCACACTCAAGTCTGCGTACGTAAAAGTCACGCACGCAGGAGAGTTGCGTACGTGAAAAGTCACGCACGCTCAAGGGGCACACCGTATGTGAAAAGTCACGCACGCTCAAGGGGCACAGTGTATGTGAAAAGTCACTCACGCTCAAGGGACACAGCGTACGTGAAAAGTCACGCACGCTCAAGGGGCACAGCGTACGTGAAAAGTCACGCACGCTCAAGGGACACAGCATACGTAAAAAGTCACGCACGCTCAAGAGAGCAGCGTACATGAAAAGTCACGTACGCTCAATGGAGCAGTGTACATAAAAAGTTATGCACGCTCAAGGGAGCAGCGTACATAAAAAGTCACGCACGCTCAACGGAGCAGCGTACATGAAAAGTCACGCACGCTCAAGGAGATACGCTTCCAACAGGAAGCGTACTCAAGGCTGCATGGCGTAAGCTAAGAAGCTCTGCTACTGCTCACTGTCTTCTCCAGACAGCAAGAACACCATGGCTGAACCCAAAGCTTCGAAAGCTCACAACTTGGCCATTCGAACTCCAAATCCGGATTTTCAAGGCTCTAACTTGGGTGAAACTGAATGCACTTCCACATGAAAACATCAAAACTCAGAGAAAACCAACTTAAACAGCTCAAACCATGCAAAATCCGAGAATAGAAATAACTTAGATCTATAACAGTGGAGGCTCCAAATCACAAAAAGCCAAGAACTAATGTTGATCACCATGTCCTAATCTAGCAAATGGACCAAGAAAATAGGGTTCTCATGTAGTGGCAAGATGCACTTGCCTATGGGTGGAGAGTTGTGGAGGAAGGAGAAGAAGAAGAAGAAGAAAATTAATGGTGGTGGTAATGAAGAGAGAGAGTGGTAGGTGGGGATTATAAAAGGGTGAGTTGTGGTGGGTTGAGGGTGTAGCATAGGCTAAGGTGATCCAATACCTATTAAACCAAACCAACCAACCCCAATCCAATTAAAACCGAGCCATGACAAAACCAATATACGAGAAATACCGAAATTCCACAAGTTGAGAAAAATAAAAATACATGCCAAAATCCAAATACGAGTATAAATACAAAATACAGGAAAATACAAAAAATGAGGGTGACAGGAGAAAAGGGAGGTGGCTGTGGGTGTTTGTGGTGGTGGTGATGTGTTGCTCGGCCATGGGGGTGGTGGGGAGTTCGGCTGTTAAGCATGAGGGAGGGTGAGAGAGAGATGTATGTATGTGTTTGTTTGTATATAAAAAGAGAGAGAGTGAGAATAAAGAGAGATGTTTGAGAGAGTGAGAATAGAGAGAGGGAAAGTAGGTCGGTCCACAGGGGGGTGTGAGCTGGTGTGTGTAGGTGTTAGGAGAGAGAGTAAGAGAGAGGTATATATATATATATATATATATATACATATATATATATATGTATATATATAAGAGATATTAATGAGATATTTATAGAATAGAGAGAGAATAAATAGATATTTAAAATAGAAAAAATAGGGAAATTATGTGGGATACTTGGACAGTCATGAGAGGACAACGTGGAGCTTGGGTTCGGGTTCGGTCGAGCCAGGTCGGGTTAAAATCGGACCAGGTGCAATAATCAAATTAAAATGGGATTTTATAATCATGGATAAATAAATAATATACGGGGACTCCGATAAATGGGATACAAGTTTCATGTGGGTAGTAGGCTTCATGTGGGTCACGTCCATACTTCGGGTTGACTAGGTTGGATCGATGTCGGGTCCCAAAATTAAATTAGAAATTAAATCGGGTTTTACGGTAGATAATTAATTGGCCTAAATTGAACCGAAAATTGTGCGAAGGAAATGGAGCACAAAATGGAGTGTCTGAGTGGGACACGAAGGTCATGGGTGAAGAGCGTCTCTAGTAGATCATTTATGAGAAGTTGGTTCTGAGAAAACGACTGGTCTGGTGCTCCTAAATTAAAAGTCACGGTGACGTGCAAACGAAAATCAAAAATAAAAGTGGGAATAATTATTCAATGATTAATTGGTCTAAGTTGACCCAAAGTTGCATGATACAAAAAGAGCACAAGGGAACGAATTTAAGTGGGACACGATATATCAAAACGAAGATAATCTTGTCTACTTCAAAACTCGTGAAGAGAGTTTACAGAGATTGGCATCCCTGACGCTCCAGAAGTCAAAGTCATGGAAAGGTACATTAATGATCAAAAATAATTAAATAATAAAACACTTATCGAAAATAATTTATTTAGAAAATTTTAAAATAGCCCTAAAATTCAGGGGGCTTACATCACCCTAGGAGGGATACCCCTGAATCTAGAAGATATTTGGGTCCCATCAAGTACTCTACTTCCCGGTAGTCATGTCGTAAGAAGCTATTGGCTTGTCCCTACTGCAAGAGGCCTGGTCATCTAGCCAATAGTTGCTGCAAGAGATTGGGACAATGTTTGGCATGTGGATCTGCTGAACATCGGGTAAAGGACAGCCCCTTATCTTTTCATCGTACCAGAGCACCTATCCCAGCAACACCTGCTACGCCGCAACCTAGGGACTCTCTTCCTATCGAGCAGACCTTGCCTCCTACACCCACTGCAGAAAGGCATGATGTAGACTCGAGGATCATAGAAGAAGATAAAGCAGTTGGAGACTGCTCGTGCAAGAGCCAGAGCCATGAAGATTAGTACCTAGAACTGCTGAGTAGCATTATCTATTGTTATAATAAGTTGTAACAGGATGTCCTTAGAATAATCATGAGAGTCTTGCTGTAATTCTCCAATATGAATAAAATTCTTGATTACAACTTTATGGTAGATATCTTTCCCAAAGTCTTTCCCCTACGATACAATTTCTGAAAATTGTAATCTTAATGAGAAGGTATGTAAGACGGTATTTATCAAGAATATATTGGTGATTAAGAATTGAAAGAATAGAATTTTGGAATACCCATATATTAGTTGGTACTTATAACAATTGGGAGTAATAATGACACAAGGAGTGAATTTTGACCTTAACCAGTTTAGGCCGATTGTATGCTGGTATATGTTACTACATATTTTATTTTCTAGATTTTTGTATCTTTTAGCGTCCCATGATTTTCGGAAATTATTTCCTTCCCATATCTTTAACAGATTTTTAGCATCCCTTAGTATCTATATTTTTTCGCTATTTATGGACCAATATTAGAACTCTTCAATCTCCTTCGTCAGCAAACCTATTTTTTCAAACTTCTTCACTAGTCGATCAAATCTTATTTCTCTATCTTTATTTGGAATCCAGACTCGTTCGCTATCTAGAGTTTCTAATTCTAATAAACTCTTATCTATCCGAGTACTTCTACGACTAGCGTATCCAACCATTTGCCTTAACCTCATTTTAATTGACTTTCTCGAAAATAATCCTGAACCAAATTCTTTTGGAACTATAAAGCCTCAAGGTTAATTATTACCAAAAGAATTGGTTCAGCTTAGTTAGTTCATGATTTTCCTAAAAGATATTTTCAAAAATACTTTCAATACTGATTGTTATCTCCTAGGTTATTCCAAATATTTTATTTCGATCCCCTCCACTCAACCTGAAACCCTACTCTCTCTATGCAACTTCTTGATCAATTCAAGGCCTAGACAACTTTTAAACTCAATGCTTGAGTATCATGAAGTACGAACGGTCAGAGAATTGATTCCATCCTATTATTAAATCTTTTTTAAATCATTGAAATTTTTTTAAATTGTTGAACTATCCCCTTGTTGGCTTTACTAAACCATTTTAATCTGACTTCCTTGAATCCATGAAGACATACTTCTTTGTGTCAATCCTACTTACCCATCACATTCTCAAAACTTTCCTTGGATAAGAAATTATTTCTTCAAAAAATTTTGGTAAACGTCTGTATCCTTTAAGTGATTTGTCGGGAATATTCTCATTGGCTTCTTCAACTCAACTCAAAGCTCTGATTCTTCTACCTTATCCTGTGTCCAACTCAATTAGTCATACTCAAGTTTGATCAATTTCATCAAAATCAAATCTCTTAAATCTCAAGAGCTACTGGAACACATTTTTATCCTGATAAATTTTCTTGAAAGCAGAAGAACATACATCAACATCTTTTCCTATCATGACTAGAACCTTAGAACTCGTTTGAATTTTTTTAGAAACTCCTTTGAAATTCTTATGGACAAGGTTTGGAAAAATATTCTGTGACCTAATATGACTTCGCACATTGCTTTATAGTCAATTGTCTGAATTATGGAAACTGCGAGTTTACTGCAGCCTATTGCGCACTAGCGAGGCAAAAGACTCTAAAGTTGAAGTGATTTCGGGTGTTCATAGGTTTCCGAATATTATTGTGACTGTCCTAAATGCACCATGTTGATCTTCTATGTTGCTTAGCCATGAAATGGATAAAGTTGAAAGATTACTCGGTAACCTAAAATTATTCAAGTTATTGGGTCAAAATTTTACTGCAGTCAGGTGCACTCTGGCAAGGCATGAATTTGAGACAAAATGACTTCAAACATATTTGGTTTCAGAATATTATTCAGACTATATTCATACCATGGTTGTCTTTTGCACCATCAAATTATTCTGACTTTTGCCTGATTAGAGGATTTACAATTCTAGCGGTTGTCTCCATTTCCAGAAATCTCTTGTCACAACCAGAAAGAAAAAATTTCCTATAAAATTCTACTTGATTTTCCCTAGAACTTATTAGGACCATATCAATCTCTATTGGCTCAATTCCTTTCAAGGTTCCATTTTTAGGGTGTTGTATATTTTTGTGGGTAGTTATATATTTTTGCAGCTATATAAAGTTGGTTGATAGTTATATGTGGAGAAAACATAGATAGTCACCTAGCAACCTTATTTATTAATCTGATAAAAGCACACTTAGGGGATCGATTTTATTCTAATGAGATTAGATAGCTAAGGGTACCAACGGGTAGCATGGCAAGGCACAAAAGCAAGTTAGTCTAGAGAGAATTATAAATTGTGGTTCACTTAGGAATGAATCATTAGTGGAGCATATTAGTACTTGGGTATTAGATTTGCTGAATGAAAGAAAGTGATGATTTTGAATTTTATGATTTAGGAAAATAAGTTATGGCAGGATGGGAGGAGCCGTAGAGGATCAAGGGTGATGATGGTAAGAGCTAGTAATTATGACATACAAGTAATTGATGGAGTGTACGTTGCAAGCAATATGGAATTGCATCGCTTAGTAGATATTGAATCAACTAGCAAGATGAAGAAGTTTAGATCCTATCCGAAGATTATAGGTACGGATGCAAAGAGTAAGTTCGCACAACCATTCCGGTGGCTGACAATTCAGAAATAGAAGCAAAATTTTAATTATGGGCTATGACTGTGTTTCTAAGGAGGGAAGACTGTTGATTCGAAGAAAGTGCATGAATTGATCAAATTAGACTATCTAGAGGTTGTCAACAATACTTAGAGACAGTAAAGGAAGCTTTGGTCCACATTTAGAGATTTTGATCATTCCCCTAGTAGTACCCTCTGAATTTCGAGGACAAAATTTCCTAAGGAGGGAAGGTTGTGAAACCCGCTTCCTGGGTTAGTTTAATTGTTATTGTTAAGTGATTTTTATTTGTATTATTATTATTATTATGGCTGGATGAAACTATTTTCAAAATAAATAATAATTGGCATTTTGTTTGCGAGACCCGAGCCCGAACCCAACTGGAAATTTTTAAATTAATATTTTTTTAAAATATACACAATAGCATTTACTTTGGGCTTAAACTTAAAACTACCAAAACCAGAATCCGCATTCGCAACCCGACCCAAACTTTCCCTTCCCTGGAGACTATTTCTCCCACGACCCTTTTTCTCTTCCACATTCACAGCAAACTACCCCTTCATTCACTCCCCCTCTCTCTCCTTCCCACTCGTTTCCTAACTTTTCTCCCCATCTTCCCCTTTTAAGAACCACCTCCTCACTTCTCTCTCCCCATTCCCATTTTTCCCACAGCAAAGAAAATCCCCACACCCCTCACTCTCTTCATATTCCCTAAACCCATTCTCCTTCACCGTGGCCGTTGCCTTGGCCGACTTCGGCCTCCTCCGCCGACCCCAGCCTCGACGACCTCCGCTCCGGCGTACCCCCTCACCGCGAACCACCCCCGACCGGCGCGCAGCCCCGCGCCTCTGACTCTCTCGGCCGGCCGCACCTCCCCGCGGCAACCTCCGGTCGTCGATCGCCCAGCACGACCCGCTGTTCCGTGGGTTCCGACTCGCTGTTTCAGAGCCATTTTCCTTCGGCCTTCTCTATCCAGAGCCGTTTTCCCGGACTTTTTGTGGCTTTCCGTTCCCGATCAGGAGCTGTTTCTATTACGGGCGTTGTCCCAAGATTTTTATGTTGCTGCGCGGATTCTTCTATTCTATATTATATCATCTAAGAGCTCTAGCCGAGTAACCCAATGTATAATTTTGAGTTCCCGTTTCCGTATTCGTAGTCGATGATAAGAATTGGTCCCCGATTCCTTCCCGGGTATTCGGTTTTTAGGTGGACGTCGTAGTTTCGTAGTTTTCGAAAACATTATGTGATTTCTTTCTGTGGTTGGTTTGGATTTTCGAAATTTTGGCATTTCCGATTTTATTTTGGGTTTTTCGATTCTGCTTCGAAAATGTCTTCTGTGTATATATTTTCTATAAAAGTGTGTTTTCCCTGGTTTGGGATAATTATTGGAGTTGTTGGCACATTTTCCCAGTTTTGGGTTGTCCCGAATATAGAGGGAATGCTGCCCAAATTTTTATAAAAGAATTTCAAATCGATTTTCGGAAATAATTTATTAAATAGATTTTTGGGCGACGACCGTAGCGGTCCATGGACCCTAGCGAAATGCAAACGAAACCGGTCAGGCCGGACGTTGAGGCATTAGCTAACTGTGACGATTGGACAAAGTCTGAGACTCCTAAGATTAAATTTAATTTATTTTTAGTTTTGTTTTCGATATTTAAAATACGAGACGTTAGTCAGAGCTAACTAATTTTCTCTTATTTCATTTATGTAAAGTTTGTAAGGGCATAAGCCCATATTTCTATTTTGTTAGCTGTGCCCCTGTATTGCGTAGTCTAGTTTTTTTTCATTTCTTTTCTTGGTCAATTTTTCTTTATTTTCTGGTTGGTTTTATTTTTCGTAATTAGGCGCTTAGTTACTTTATGACTAATAAGTATTTTGTGTAAAGTTAAAAAAGATTTTCATGATAAAATAACTTGAATAAAATATTGATAGTTAACAAAACCCACGTTTTATCATTGAAAGAAAATGTAGTTTTATACGTTAATATTAAAAATACAAAGTTTTACGAATTAACCGGTAACGATAATTTTTCCAAGTAAACCAGAAACTGGCTATCCAACTAAATAAGAACCAACGTAGTACGCGTCGTAAACCATTAGCATTAACCGATAGCAGTAGATTAAATAAATAAACTTAAAACTTGACTAGGACCTGCTACTAGAAATTGCAACTAGCACACCTAGCTCGATTTCACAATGGTTCTAAGTCAAGTTCTCAACTGTAGGATCTCGAATACGAACTTGACTTCCTCCTCGGTACCAACTTGCCCCTACTCCAGTCTTATAAATCGAGGCAAGTTACGGTTATATTATTCTGTATTTTAATTAATAATTATTATCTTGCATGTTTAAACCACATTGTTACACGGAACTCTCTCCTAGAGTATTGATTGATTGACTGCGGGATATTGGGGAAGTAGTGTAGTGTCTTTGACCAATACCCCAAATAATTAATGAATGTATTAGCTTACCCCTCTTACACACGGGAATAAGCCATATCGTATCGCTAGGATACAAGTGTACAACTCAAGCCGGTCATAGTCATTATCTACTCAAATCACATTGTTTTCTACCGTGTAGAATTTTAGGAAAATATTGTACTTCAAATTGTTTCAAATTGCAAATTTCTATTATTATTTGAAATGTTGGATATATACTCATACTTGCTCCCTCCTGACTGGAGACCCAATATTTTAGGTGTCATTGATGATTGCTGAGCTATATCACAATAGCTACTTTGACCCAGTACCATATTCTGCAGTGTTACCGGAGACCCCTTGGTGGATACTGTCACGACCCGCACCCATTTTTTTTAAACGGATACGAGACGTGCCCAAGCCAGCCTACGCCGCAGTGTCGGCGGTAGAACACTGTCACGGCCATGAAGATCAAAATCAAAAATAATGCTCATTCACATAATTAATTTAACTTATAATATTCACAAGTTTACATTTACAGAAAAATATAAACTTGTACAAATATTTGAATGACTACAAATCCACTATCTAGCTATTCTCTAGGCTAATTTGTCTGCAAGTACCCCCCGTATCTCCCATACTAAGTGAATCAACGGCTAACCTGAAAAATATGGTTTTCAGTCAGGAATGGAACGAGCACAATTCACTGAATGCAATTTCAAATAAAGAAAATGACTATACAACAGAGGTTAGACATCAATTACATGTTTTTGAAAATAAACAGGAAATACGGAAAACCAATAGCAAATAAATAGACACAAAATATTTTTCCCAACTGTTAGAAGTACCTTTGATATGTGATCGGTCTGGGACACTACACCGCACGGTCTACGATGTCTACTTGCATGAAAATAAGCACTGTCTATGATGTCTACTTGCAGAAAAATAAGCATTGTCTACGATGTCTACTTGCAGAAAAATAAGTACTGTCTACGATGTCTACTTGCAGAAAAATAAGCACTGTCTACGATGTCTACTTGCAGAAAAATAAGCACTGTCTACGATGTCTACTTGCAAAAAAATAAGCACTGTCTATGATGTCTACTTGTAGAAAATAAACACTGTCTACGATGTCTACTTGCAGAAAATAAACACTGTCTACGGTCGGATCACACATCCTTGGTACTTCTCACTTCCGACTCAACAATTTATTATAGAGTATAAAAATCACATAACCAATGGCCAATCAATGAAATATAGTAAAGATCAATATCGAAATGCAGACAATAAACTGTACTCGCCTGTGGTCCTGTGCTGGTGTAACCGATAATCTAAACCACTCAGAATGCCACAATAGTCAAAACTCGTACAACAGTCCCCGAAAGCTGAAATAAATGTTACCAATATTCTCAGAATAGTCAAAATAGCTAGGATTGCCTGTCCTTAAGTCCAATTCTGGACACAGGGGCAAAACGGTAATTTTGAGCCAAAATGGTGTCCGCCGTTGGACCCGCTTTGCACCAAAAAATATGTCAGAGTCAACGGTCTCTAAAGTTGTCAAACTATATATCTATAGATCCAGTTTTCTGATACGAACCCAATCGTATGTCCAGAGTTGGATTTCGGCGGGCCGTGCACAAAATCGTCCGTTGAGTTGGACCGTGGGGCCCGCAAAACGGCGATCCAATCAACTGTCTCAGAATCGGACCAAACTTGGCGTACAGGACCAGAAAAATGATACGGTCCTGCTGGCACAAGTTTCGTCTCGATCTGACGAGTGTGCACAAAGTAATTGGGAAATTTACACAGAGACCGATACGGGAAATTTTGACGGATACGCATCAAATTCGTCGCGCACACACGACCAATTTGAATTCCGTCAAAGCCCACACGACCACAAAGTTGTTACGCAGCTTTCTTTGCCTATGGTGTGCGACCACGTCGCCCAGTTTAGTGGGACGCACGTCGTGTGGATGAATTTTTATGTTTTTAAAACAGGTTTTCGTCAAAGTTCGGGATTCGATTTCTCGACATGTAGTCAATGGTTTTGGCTTCTGTAAAAACTTTTGTGAAGGCCTATCCTTCGTCTAAACATGTGTTCAAGTGGAATTTCTAAAAGGTTACTGGATTGATCGGAATCGATCTTCCAATATTGGTTCATGGACTGATATATGTCCTATTTTTTGGACAGATTTTTCGCCATGTTTGGAGCGATTTATCGAGCAACCTAGGTCTCTATCCTACAAACTATTGGTAGGAATTCATAGCCGTATAGGTTGTGAGTATACCTGCGCAAGTGGCTCAAGAAACGAATGACTGTGCATGCCGATACGTCGTCGCGAAACCAGCCCCGTATTGCGTCTGCTCTATCGCTGCTGTCGTTCCGTTTCGTTCGCGCGCAGCGGGTGGCCGGCCTGCCGCTGGTGACATGCGG
>JANAVB010024114.1:0-17500 GCA_029216955.1 Iris pallida
GTATATTATGTAGCGCCCGCATTCGATAGGCAACAGAACTTCATAATATGCTAGCGCCGAGTCAGATCGGCCGGGAACTTAGATGGCCGTCTGACGCGATCGCTAAGCTTGGTAAACGATAACGCCTTGCGGCATCGAATCAAATCGATTTGGACGGAAGATACGAGAATCGATCCAACTAATGGAACGACTTCTGTTAGAATAAGTCCTAGATGCAGCGAGCTACGTCTCGGCGAGTGAGCTCTCTATAAGAGTCCCTTCGACGGGACCGGACCGCTGTATGGTTTTCTTGGAGCTTTGCCGCTGGGCTTGATGAAGTGCTTTCGCGTCGTTTTCATGGATGCAATTACAATTTCGATGTAAGGGGAAAAGAAGAAATTCTAACAAAGCATTGGTGCCATTGCAGGAGCTCGTGTAACTAAGGATTGACGTTGCGTAGCGCTTGGACGATCGGCACGAAGCAAAGTAATCGGTGGGTGATTGGACCCTTCTTTTCTACTCTGTCCTGCAAACTTATTCCTTGCTTCGAATTCATTCAAATCGAACGATGCCAAGTTAATTGCATGCCAATCCACTAAGTCAAGAACTCAGGAAAAATGTATCAATTTTGAGTAATCTACTCGGAAAAATACAAGTTTCTTACATAACTGGAAAAGTTTAAGGTTCTAGTAAAAAGATAGACTATTTCATGTGCTGCAAAATAATGTGAAACATCGATCATGGATTATGATGGATCGGACAATTTGGTGTCCACGGGACGCTAAATCGGTGTACGACTTTGGGGAAAATGAATCGTTGCATGAGTTGCGAGAAATGATAATGTTGTTCGATACTATCCGCCCTATACGAAACTGTTTGCATATATGAAAATGTTCGCACATAGGCATGGTCATGGACAGCTTGTGCATAAGTTTGTTTTCCTCGAAACGGTATTCGGGGCATCGGAACCGATTCGTCCTAGGGGGAATAATTTATCGTGCTTCGGCACGAAGCATGCGGGACCTTCAGTAAGGCTTGCAACCTAGGCTGAAAGGGTAGCGTCGCATGCCAACTTCGATTAAGTCCCTAGTGGTGCGTAGCACCAATAACCGCATATAAGATAGTTGTATGCTCACCTATTGTCTTATGCAGGGTAAATATTATCTCTTTTTTCATGCAGGGACGAGCACGGCCGTGGTAAGAAATATGATAAACTGCGATGTTATACTGTATGCTTTATTACTCAAAGACGGCTATCGAATATGAACTGAATTCATTTAGTTCTAATAGAAAGACAACTCTAAAGCATGCCTACCCTAACAATCAGAGTCGGTTTAGACGAGTTGGTTCGTCTCGTCCACTTAGCAAGTGTGCTAATCCCTTCCCCTAATTTCCTCAGGTGCGGCGGACGTTCCAACCTAAAACGAAGCTGAAGTGCGGAGAGGCGTTTTGAAGCTCTTCCTATGCTGAAGTATTTTGAAGCCAATTCAAGTCGACGACTTATGTATAAATGGGCGAATGTATGGGACGGCAAGCGTAGTTCAGGCAACTTGTCGAATGTATTTTCTTTCTGTTTTCCATCAATGTAGCCGCAACGGCATCCACTGTAATTACGACTTGCACTTCGTTGCAAGCTATGAATAAAAAGCATTTCTATCTTCCTATACTACGTCTTAAATTCTGATGTGATTTGTGAAGTTTCAACTTGGCATATTTATATCAAATGCAACGTAACGTTCTGCCTTGTACGAGTGCAATTCCAGACTCGTACGGCATCACGCCTTAGCGAGGACGATCGAACCGGCAAAATTAACATCTGGGACGAACGTTGCTGACTCGGGGCGTGACAATAAACATCACCAAATTAAGTGAGTACCTAATCTACTTATCTACCTAACCCTGAACCCACCTATCTATCCTACATAAACAACAAAAATAGAACAATATAACACAAGTGTAAAGCATTGCATTGCTAAATTTTTCAGAACAATATCACAAAAAACATAACAATATAACACAAAAATAGAACAATCTACCTAACCCTTAACCCACCTAATCTACCTAACCCAAGTGTTAAGCATTGCATTGCTAAATTTTTTAAGCTTTGCAGCAAAAATAGAACACAAAAACAGAACAATATAACATAAATATGAGTTTGCAGGCTTTGCAAATTGTATTGCATTGCTAAAATTTTCTTTTCTGTACCTGCAAGGAAACAATGTAATTTGAAGCAATTATATATTCTCTTTATTTTGCGGCAAGCATTGTAGTTGCAATGCTATATATCCCTTTTTTTACCTCCAATGAACAGAATATAGACATGCATACAAAACAGAACAAAACACAACATGGTAATACACTAATACAGAACAGAATATGATGGAAATGCACTGCTCAGATTTACAATCATACAGAACATTAATTTCAAAATAATTAAAATTTCTAGAAAGAGAATGAGATTTACAAGAAGACTTACAGTCCAAATCTTTGTAACAGTGAATGATCGAGCCCGACGAAGTCATAGAAGGTCAAGAGTCGAGACTCATAGAGATAAACAAAATAAATTGGACACAAATCAACAAACTTAGACCAAGAAGAAACCCTTGTTAGAAACCCTAATATTTTGGACACAAATCAAGAAACTTGGACACAAAATTAATTTCTCACCTCGACCTGGAATCCTCAATCGATGTTCTCCGACGAAGGAGAAACCCTTGTCACAAACCCTGGGGTTCGCGCTTGCTAGTCGCCGTTTGAAAAGGAAGATGAAGATCCGAAAAAGGCAACTTTAGAAACCCTAAAATTTTGGGAGCGAATCACAGTCGCTCGTCGCCGACTCACAGCCACACTCAAGGGTTAGGGTTACTGGGAAGCGGTAGGATTTGGAAATGAAAATGAAATTGGATATAGAAACCCGTGTCACGACCCGCACCCAGTGTAGGGGCACGAGAAGTGGGTACGTCCAGCCTACGCCGCAGTGTCGGCGGTAGAACGCTGTCCTAGATTACTATCTAATCAACAACTCACGCAATTATATAATGTACTTGTCAAAATATCAACTCCGAACGGAGGACAAGTATAGATATAATGAAATCTCAATCACAGTCTAAGCACGATAAGATAACACAGAAGTTTATAACTAAAGACTAAACAACAACATTTATAAACTACTAAATAATAATATCTCAAACAAACTCAAATACAAATTCGTATCTCAAGTTATTACAATTCAAGTTCTAAAACATGAAAACTAAACCAAGTCTACTAGCTAGTCTCCCGATCACTCCTGAGTGTCGGGGCCATAGGTAGCTAAGCCATCTCCTACTCCAAGGCAAGTAGGGCAAATGTCCTCAGGGCAAGAATCTTTAATATTTTTAACAGGTCAAGTCAGGACAGGAACGAGTACAATTCATCAAGAAATCCCAATTAAATGGCAGAGAACTATAAAGCAGTTATAGACAGTTTTATTGATGAATATGGTAGTTTGTATACAGGTGATGGTATAGAGAAACAGTTAAGATAAAAGGAAAGTAAGGTAAGTAAAACAAGAGAAGAATCATGGCAATGAAGACTGTAAATAGAAACTAGCTGAACTAGAGTAACATGATATGATTCCAGACAATAATGTAAACAAGTGTAAACCCAAGTAAGTCCAGACAAAATAAATCTGATACCAGGTGATTCCAGTACAAGATGAGTCCAGTATAAGATAATTCCAGTCAGTGATCAAAGATTCTAGGGTGAGTCCAGACAATACTCTAACAATGTGTTTTAAAATATCGAGATCGACATGTAAACGGCTGTAGATATCAGGCACATCTCTCACTGATCAGACGAGAGATGGCTATACTTCCAGTAGATTCCAGTTGGAAGATTCCAGATTTGGGGTATGTCTACATGCCTTACTTAATATTTCACCGCCCCGTAATACAAGTGAATCCAGTATAAGACACGAGAATCGAGAGAGTCCAGCCAAATACGATACTAGTAATGATTCCAGAATGATTCCAGTAATAGAGGCCAGACAATATGGTAAGTGTGTCGCATACATGAATCCAGAAATATCCATACGTGTGGAATCAGAGAATCACATAAAACTAACTAGAACTAAAGTACAGTAACTGGCAAATAAATGAGAGAACTATCAGATGTCTGCACCGGAGTCACAATGTCCTAAATAGAGCAGTACAGGTTATAATGTGTTCAAAACAAGGTAAATGATGTTTATGATGCAATCTACTTGATTTCTAGGCCAATCTAGGTCAAGTCAAACTTGGTCAACTCTGGGTCAAAGTCAAATTAGGTCAATTGGTCATATATAGACTCAATGTTGACTTTTGGTTAACTCTAGTCAATCTTGAACTATTGGGTCAACCTTGGTCAATTCTAGGGTATTGGTAACTAGACTATGGTCAACATATAATAGGCTAAACTCCTCAAGTCTAACTCATATCATAACCCATATACATGGTATAACGTAAAACTCTAACCTTATCTAATAAACTCACCTATCAATATTACTTATAATCCTCATGACTCATGAGATATCTCATAACCTATAGTATGCATATATTCATTCATTATTTTACATTACTACATATATTACATATATCCTTATGCCCAAACCCCTTAGCTAGGCCAATGTTGCATATAGCATATTGTCCAACTAGACCTTGACATCACAATCCTAGATGTACCCCTCTACTCTATGTATCCATGCCTACATACATATTTAGGATACATTCATGCCTATATATTCATCTCATATAGGCAATATACATTTATATATATAGTGAATTATACTATCTAATTTCTCATAACCCATATCCCCAACTGTCAACTAAAACCTACCAAAACCCATATCCTACTGTCAACTAACCTGTCAAAGCCCACATTTCCAATGGCAACATTAAAACATGCTTCATAGTTAAATCCTGGACTGATAACATTTGTGATGAATGCAGTGAATGCAGTGTAGTGTGTTGATAGGAAAAGTGTATAAAAACAGTATGAAATGGTGACAGTATTGTGTGTGTGTGTAGACACTGCAATAGTATTCGAATGTAGGGGCTGTGTTGTGTGTACATATAGCAGTCATGTGAAGGGATGTTTGTGTGCAAGTGACTGAATCAACAGTCTCAGATTTTGAACTAGAATGAATCTCAGTAATATCGAACTCAAGTTCTCTTTAGTTGAAACAATATCAGGTCACATATATGTATACACACAACAATCAAATTGAAAAAAACTTAAAACCAAGTGAAAATCACACCATGAACCCAATTTCAGTTTAAAATCAAAACATTCAAACCCATAGCTATCCTTGAGTATCAGTAAAAATATGATAGTTTTTAATCCCAATACAATTCGAAAACCATTTCTCACACACAAATTATGACTCCACATTGCAGTAACCAGTGCACATGTATATAAATTTGATATGTAAATTAAACATCAAGACTGCTAAAACAGGGAATCAGTAATATGTAAACAATCTCAGGAAATCAGAATTTAAGCTCAACTTATGTAAAACCCCTATTTTTATTATTATTTTTTATTATTTTATTAGACTTAAAAAAATAAATTTATACATTTTATGGTTTTTTACTAATTATTAATAATGACCTTAGCCATTGTTGAATTTTGGAACACAAGACTACCATGAAATTTGGCATGGAAGATGTAACAATGTGCCTTGACTAGTGTACTAACCATGTGTGGGAAAGCCTTACCATGGGGGTGACCGAACTAGGAAAACCAGGCCGAGTTGTGTAATGACTCATTTAAAATATTTTATTTAACTATTATTTTATTTAATGATTTTATTGACCCGGTTAGACCAAACCAACCCGAACTGGGCCTGGACCAAACCCAAGCCCAAGTAGACATATGGTGTGACCAAGGTGGCCATGTAGACCTATTTTATATACGTAGCAATATTCCTAAATTTTTTTAGAATTTCATGTACAATTTTTAATTATTTTATTTTTGTGCAATTATTGATATTTTATTATTTAAATAATATTTTGCAATATTTGCAAAATATTCTGGACCTGGATAAGGAAGTGTGGTATAAGTCCAACAAGACCCCATTTGACTATTTTAATATTTTATTATTATTAATGTTATTTTTGTTATGAATAAGTACATTAATTATTACTACTGAATATTATTAACTGTTGCCTTTTATGGTTAATTGAATTTGTATATAAGTATGTACATGTGTTTAAATACATTAATTATTTGAATAGATAATTTTAAATTATTATCTAAATTTGTGGAGATTTTATGGTACATGTAGATATATGCATAATAGATATAGATATAATTGTATATATGTATATATATAAAAGAATACATTAGGTTAAAGAAAAAAAAAGAGTATATACGTGGTCGGCCCCACTATGTGGGAACCGACCACAATTAAAATAGAAGCAATAGCAGCTTGCTTTGGCCGCCCATTAAAACAATTAGAAGCAGCAGCAGCATCATGCTGCAAAGGGGCCGCAACCCTCCCTTCCTTAACCTAATATATATATATATATATATATATATATATATATATATATATATATATTTTATATATATATATATATATATATATATATATATATATATATATATATATATATATATATATATGTTTTAGTCAAAACCAAACCCTAAATTCTTCTCCATCTTCTTCCTCCTCTCTCCTCCATCCTCCTCTCTCTCCTCGATGTACGTGTCAGCCTCGCCGGAGCGAGTGCGGCGACGAAAACGACGACGACGACAACAACAACAGATTCCCACTTTAAGGTAACCCACTTTTCCGATTAATTTCTCTGTCAATTCTACTCCAATTTTCGATCCGTAAATTCTTGTAGAAAGTCCACATGACCCTCTTCGAGATCTCCCAGGTGGATTTCGACATGGCCATCCAACTTGCTCGAAAAATCGAGACGAAGTTGGAGAAAAAACCACTTTTCTGTAATATTAAAAACTGTTTTGAAACACCAACTTGTCAGCCACTTTTATTTCTGTACAATAGGAGTTTGTAGAAACTAATTTATGGCAGAGAATGACAACATAACCGAGATGGTAATGCACCTTCTGGATTCACTTTTCATCTACTATGTAGAAAGTTACACGTAGTTAAAGTTCTAAAAAATATATCAAATTCCGTTTTCAAAAAAGTGGAAAAACACCCGATACGGCGTACACCCCGACAAACCGGGCGACGTGGTCACATAATATACGCATCGAAAGGCGCGTATGGATGTTGTCGACGTGTGGGAACTGACGAAACCCGATTTCGTTGCATGTGCGCGACGAAATCAGTGCGTATCCGTCGAGATACCCCGTATCGACCCTTTGCAAATTAAGTCACAACTTTGTGCACGCTCATCATATCGCGATGAAACTTGCGCCATTGGACTCGAAATATTTTTCTGGTCCTGTGAGCCAAGTTTGGTGCGATTCTGAGACCGTTGATCGGGACGCTATTTTGGCGGGCCCACAATCCTACTCAACGGGCGATTTTGTGCACAGCCCACCGGAATCCAAAATTGGACATACCGTTGGGTTCGTCTCATCAAAAAAAACTGTAGACATATAGTTTGATGAATTTAGAAACCATAGATATTGGCACGCATTTCGGTGCAAAGCGAGTCCAACGGCGGACATCGTTTTGACCCGAAATTATGATTTTGCCCCTGTTCCAGAATTTAACTTTTGGACAGGCGTTTCCTAGGCATATCTTTTATTCCAAACTCGTTCGTGATGTTTGTTTCAGCATCCGGAGCTTCTTGTGGATTTTGACTTTCGTGTTGACGATTCTGATTGTTGGATTTTGCTGTTTCTCGCACCTCCCACAGGCAAGATACCTTACCTTATTTACTGTTTATAATTAGATGCATCTTTATTTATTTATTACTGCATATTTATTATATGTTTATAGTTGGATCCATTATTTGCATTTTTTAGTTCACTTTATTTTGCTTTCAGTTATTTTTCCTTCTTGCCTTTTTGTATGCATATGGACCTAGTCTTAGTGAACTACCTTCTGTTAGGGACCTTGGGAGGGAGAAGACAGTTAAATTTATGGGCTACCCAAATCCAAAAGCTGTAGTAATCGCGTACTATGGTAGTCGAGTCGCGAGGGTCACTAGCCTCGAGCTATGTGGACTGATGGGTCACGTGGGCCGCTAGCCTCGAGTTATGCCGGCTGATAGTATTAGTACGTGACGTGTGCGTGTTATGAGTTGTCCTGGGGGAGTCAGCCTTCACCTGCCCATACATCGAGATGTCTTCTAAATTGCCTACTAGAAAGGTTAGGAGAACTTAGCAAATTTCATGTTCCAATCATGGCATAGAAAAGTATAATGCCTGTGTTCGTATTTCGTATTCTTGGAATACGTGTATGTATTTATTCTTGTATTGTATGATTTTTTTGCTTAATTTCCTCCCTGGGATTGGTTTATTCTTGGTTGGGTTGGCTTGGTTCGGTTTGGGATTGCTCTTGGTTCATCATGAACCAAGGGGTAAACCCCCTACCTACCACCACCTTTGATATTTATTGCACTTTCTTCTTTCTCTCTCTTCATTACTCATCTTCTTTTTCCCCATTACTTCCTTGTCTACCAGAGAGAGGAGAGAGAGGTCTAGGCAAGTGCATCTTGCTTCATGGAGGAACTCCAATTTTTATTGTTTCATTCTCTTCCTTACTGCATTCTAAAGCACTTTAGTACTTGACATTTTTAATTTCCATGGCTAGATTCTTGTAGATCTAAGTTTATTTTATTTTCGGATTTCTTGGGTTTTGATCTACTTAATCTTGTTGTTTCTATATTTTGATGGTTCCATGTTGTAGAGAATCTCGTTCTACCCCATTTTGATCTAAGGAAGTTCGGATTTAGGCTCCGAATGATGGAGTTATGGAGCTTGAGGACTTTGCTCTCATGGTGTTCTTCTTTTCTGAAATTTTGGAGAAGATGAACAGTGCTTTACTTGACCGCATAAATATTCATGCGACAAGTGTTCTCTTCAGCCGCATGGCTGGAAGTACTTGAGCCGCATGAGGGCCGGACTCATCTGGCCGCATAACTCGCTCAATTCCCAGCCGCATAAGTTCTGAACACTGCAGCCGCATGCGTCCTTCCCGCTGGCCGCATGAGACTTGCTTGACCCAGCCGCATGAGGACTTCACCCTGAGCCGCATGAACTCAACACTCGCGAGCCGTATATGCACACTTGCTCCCAGCCGCATAGGCATTGCTCTCCCGCAGTCGCATGAGTACTCTTCCCTTCTGAGCCGCATATGGTTCCCTTCCTCCGCAGCCGCATGGGTTACTTCTTCTCGAGCCGCATGGAACCACACTCCCCCCCGGCCGCATGTACCTGATTGGCCAGCTAGCCGCATAAGACCTATTCCTCCAGCCGCATGAGTTGGCAAATAAATGAGAGAACTATCAGATAATGTACTCCCTGATACTCTGAAAAGAGTAGTGTAATGTCAGATGTCTGCACCGGAGTCACAATGTCCTAAATAGAGCAATACAGGTTATAATGTGTTCAAAACAAGGTAAATGATGTTTATGATGCAATCTACATGATTTCTAGGCCAATCTAGGTTAAGTCAAACTTGGTCAACTCTGGGTCAAAGTCAACTTAGGTCAATGGGTCATATATAGACTCAATGTTGACTTTTGGTCAACTCTAGTCAATCTTGAACTATTGGGTCAACCTTGGTCAATTCTAGGGTATTGGTAACTAGACTATGGTCAACTTATAATAGGCTAAACTCCTCAAGTCTAACTTATATCATAACCCACATACATGGTATAACGTAAAACTCTAACCTTATCTAATAACCTCACTTTCAATATTACATATAATCCTTACGACTCATGAGATATCTCATAACCTATAGTATGCATATATTCATTCATTATTTTACATTACTACAAGTATCACATATATCCTTATGCCCAAACCCCTTAGCTAGGCTAATGTTGCATATAGCATATTATCCTACTAGACCTTGACATCACAATCCTAGATGTACCCCCTCTACTCTATGTATCCATGCCTATATACACATTTAGGATACATTCATGCATATATATTCATCTCATATAGGCAATATACATTTACATATATATAGTGAATTATACTATCTAATTTCACATAACCCATATCCCCAACTGTCAACTAAAACCTACCAAAACCCATATCCTACTATCAACTAACCTGTCAAAGCCCACATCCCCAATGGCAACATTTAAACATGCTTCATAGTTAAATCTTGGACTGATAACATATGTGATGAATGCAGTGAATGCAGTGTAGTGTGTTGACAGGAAAAGTGTATAAAAACAGTATGAAATGGTGACAGTATTGTGTGTGTGTGGACACTTCAATAGTGTTCGAATGTAGGGGCTGTGTTGTGTGTACATATAGCAGTCATGTGAAGGGATGTTTGTGTGCAAGTGACTGAATCAACAGTCTCAGATTTTGAACTAGAATGAATCTCAGTAATATTCGAACTCAAGTTCTCTTTAGTTGAAACAATATCAGGTCACATATATGTATACACACAATAATCAATTTGAAACAAAACTCAAAACCAATTAAAAATCACATTATGAACCCAATTTCAGTTTAAATCAAAACATTCAAACCCATAGCTATCATTGAGTATTATTAAAAATATGATAGTTTTTAATCCCAATACAATTCGAAAACCATTTCTCACACACAAATTATGACTCCACATTGCAGTAACCAATGCACATGTATATGAATTTGACATGTAAATTAAACATCAAGATTGCTAAAACAGGGAATCAGTAATATGTAAACAATCTCAGGAAATCAGAATTTAAGCTCAACTGAAATTCAATATCAGTGAACAATCTCAGAAATTTCTGAGAACAATTTGACAGCTTAACACCCAAATCCAAGCCCAAATTCGAATCCCCATTTCAAGACCAAATCAGTGACCAATCTAGTCAGCAACTAACCCACATTTCATGTATCTAACAGGACAATTAATCAACAAAATCAGCTAGAAAAAAAGAGGGATTAAGGTTCAGGATTTCGAACAGTGCATGGGTTAATATAACAGTTCAATACTCAAAACTGAAATCGAAAAACAATAAGCCTAATACCAGTTATTAATCAACATTGTAATAGTCTAATACTCATGTATAGGTGAATTAACAGGGAATTTAAATAGGAAAATCATTTTAAAACAGGGAATCAATTCCCGGAATTTCATTTAGGGACTGTGTATCAGTCCAACAATTCGAAACCCATTACTCAAGTGTAAAACCTATTCTATCATGTAAAACCAATCTAGCTGGTACTATTACACATGTACAATCAATTTGATAATCAAACTTCAGTTTTAAAATAGGAATTAAAGTTTCAGAAATGAAGAACAGGGAAGCATGTTTTAGTCCTAGCAGTAACATATTGCTCAAACCCATTTGAACCAAAAATTGATATTCGAAATGCATTAATACGATAAATTAAAACCCAAGGTAGTGTCATGTATGTGTAAGGGTACTCCACAGGTCGTGTCGTGTCCAAATGAGTGGACACGACATGTCAAATAGTTATGAAAACTGTGTTTCAGTGATGTGCAGCAGCAGCCTCGTGCAGCCATGTCATATCCGATTGGACACGACACAGAGCTCGAGACGAGTCAAGCTCGTGCACACATGTTTGCCAATGATAGGGCTACGTTCGTGTCACCTTAATATGTGTCTAGGTGTCGTACTGTCGTTGTTTGTGTCGCGTATCAGAGTCGAAAATCCACGTGTGCACAGTGGGGCAAAATCAGTACGAACGCGATTTCTTCGCGAACACACATCAAGAACTCATGAAACTTTATAGGTGTTATGTCAGTCACTAAGACAACGTGTCTGCCACATTTCAGGACCTGAATCGCCGTGTCGTGTCTGCTAGGACACCCGAGCAGCAGGGCAGCGCACCGGGGCCTCGTGCACACGTGTGTGTCTAAATTATGACACGAACGTGTCCAAAATGTGCTCAGTAGGACACAAATGCAATAAACATGTATAAAGCAACATTCCCATTCAATCACTTTTCAAAAACAATAATTTATTTCCCTTTGAGGCATTTCAACAAACACATGAATACATAGACCGATACGTGTCCGATATGGACACCAAACGGACACGAAATCCACCCAAATTCGAGTTACAGCTAGGGGACTCCTAGATCTATCCCTAAATGCAAAGAAGACAAAATTTTAGATCGATTTGTGGAGTTTTACCTATAGGTATAAAAATCATAAAAAAGCTCCAAATAGAGGATTCTTCCTTGCTAGCCAAATGCGTCCAAATTGTCCTAAAGATGGGATTAAACCCCATAATCAGAAAATAGGAGAGTATTAGGTTCGAATGCAAGAAACTAAGATTAAAAAGGAATTAAAATGAATTTATGGGGATATTTGGAAGGAAAAAATACCTTTCTTTTCCTACGTGTTGAAATGAAATAAAAGAGGCAAGCTCTAATGAATGTGTTTATATAGGGTGGGGATCCCTATATGGCTGGTCATTTAGGGTTTGGTTATGGTTAGGGTGTCAAATCATGGGCCATGGGCCAAGTCACAAGTCATTAAGTCCTTAATCACAAGTTATTTCATTAAACCACAACCTATGAACTAATTTCACTTAACTAATCCTCTCATTCTAAAACTAATCTCTAATGGCTAAAATGAGTTAACTCAAGCTAGACTAGGGTTACCATAGCTAGGGTTAGTTTCTAGGCTAGTCCACTATGTCTCAACAAGTCAAGGTCAACTAGAATTCACCAATTCAATAAATCATCAAATAATTCAAATAAGTCAAAATGACCAAATTACCCCTAGGCTAAAAATGATAATTAAATAATCCTAATGACATGGTTAGGCTCTAGGTCATGCAGTCTCTAGGGTTTCACTAGGCAGCACATCAAAATCATAAGTCATGACTTAAAGCAGTTTTTAAATAAGTTTAAAAAATTAATAAAAATCACCAAAAATCATAATGTGTAATAATTATCAATAAATAATAATTATAATTATAAAATTTCAAAATTATCCTCATCTGGAAAACTGGGTGTTATAATCCGGGCCCCTCCAAGTCCTTTAGAGTCTTTAGACTCTTTACTGCTTTAGTCGAGAATGGTCGGCCCAACCCCCAGGCCCCCCATTAGAACTTGAATTGTTTGGTGGGTATATTTGTAATTCTAAGTCACTAAACCAACCCAATTCGGTTGTCGGTTTGGTTCCAAAATCGAACCCAAAAACCTAAACCCAAACCGTAAACCGAAATTTGTATAAATAAAACAGAAATATAATAGGTACTTTTAGTCATAAAATGATCATAAATGGTGAACATTAAGTGATAAAAATATAACATTTTATGTTCTCATCAATATCCGAACCATTTAAAAAACCAAACCGAATTCCATGTTCGGTTCGGTTCGGTTCGGTTTACGGTTTCAAACCGTTTATTGCTCACCCCTAATATCATGTATATATGTTATGATATGTTACTAGCTAGGTATATGTTTGTGAACTTGCTATATATAGGTATTATATAGACTATGTTATTTGTAGGCTTCCTATATAGGCTATTTTGCATGTATTACTAGTTATGTATATATATATGGTAAAGTACGTGTAGGCAACTCTAGAGTGGGGGGGGGGGTGAATAGAGTATGTGTCGATAATACCCTAATTAAAATTTTACTCTATTCAAGCCCATCAACAGAAATAATAATCAAAGTATAAGTGCGAATATAAATAGAGATCAGAGAAGCATACGCAGACACATCAGTTTTTAACTTAGGTTTCCCTCATGGAGGACTTGTCCAGGCCAGAGAACACTAGCTCAGGATTGAAATCCACTATTTGTAAAATAGCGTACAACCATGTGCCTTTACTCAGAAGAGCATGCCAACTTCTTACAGATTCGAGGATGGCAAAACTTGGAATTGTCCAAGTGACTTCTTTTGAAACTCTTGCACGTAAACTTCTAGTTGACTCGCACTGAGTACCTTGGGAGCTTGGGAAGTTTTGTGGCTAGTTAAATGAGAAGAATAAGCTCTAGAATGTATAGGCTATAGGAGAAGAGAAGATAAGAAGATTGGATGATTGAAAATAAGAGAAATCAAGGCCTATATATACTAGTCCAGAGAGGCAGAGTTCGGCCAGAAATCTGTCCCAAAATTTAAATATTTAGCCGTTGGACAACTAGCAGCCAGCAAGCCCTAAAAATTAGTTCCTAATTTTAAGGGACAGAGTTCGGCCCAAACTTTGTCTTCTAGGGGACAGAAAGTTCAAATAGGCTATGTGGGCTTGGCAAGTTTTGGAGTTTGTTTGGTGGAGCTTTGGGTATTATGTCTGGGGTTGAGATACTCTGTGCGACTTAACTTACAATAGCCTATACTCAATCAAAAGTAAAAATAGAGACTCAGAGTACAAGTAACAACAGCACTATCGAAGCAATCGTCGATGATGTCTGTCTTGAACTGATATGTGATGATGTTCTGTTTTAGATCTTGATGGAGCTTGATGTGTCAAGTTGGATTATAACATATATCGTCTTGTTAATTATCAAGATTAGGTTGACTGCGATCCAGTTTGTGTCAACAATCTTCTCCATTTTGATAATTGACAAAAATACAATATTTGTATGTCGCAACATTCATACTTGGACACATAGAATAAAGACAATAGCTCCCTGTAGATGAACAAGTCAACTCCCCTGTAAATAGATATGTCCTGAGATAAGTTCCAATTCAAGCATGCACAAGATAATATAGAAGCTCAAAGCACATATCAAGTATTCCCAAAGCAAATATCAAGTATTCTCCCCTTTTGTCATTTAGCAAAATAAAATAATGGCTCCCCCATAAAAGTAGACAAAGTGAATACATGCAATCACACAACTGGGAACCATAACCATAGTGAGAGAAATTACTAGCAATTTTATACCTCAATACTAAACCAAAGTGCATAGTTTTGAAAAAAATACAATGCATGAAGGAAATATAAATACTACAACTCAAAGTTTTAAAACTACTACATAAAGCAAAATAAAACTATAGCATAACATTAGCAACATCAGCAGGTAAAAACCACGACCATCATGGAGCACGGGATGGACCAGCAGAGTCTGAAGGATTGCTGGCAGAGCAATGAGGGTCAATAAATCCCACGTCCGGGTCCAGATACTTCCTGACCCATGTGTCGTCAATACGGTAACCATCGCGAGAAGGGTCCCGTACCATAGGGAACGACATAGTAGAATGGGTGGTCAGGGTGTACTGGAGGTCATGCAGCGTGTTGCTGATAGCACTCATCTGAGGGGTGGTGTGGCAGTCCAACTGGATCCAGTGGTCGTCTTCCAAATGAAAGCGATCGCACAACATCGCCTGGATGGAGTCAAGAGTAGCATGAGGCTCGAGCTCAGGAATATTAGGAGCATCAGAGTCAGAGGATGCAGCAGCAACAATAGTCCTACGTGCCTTGGACAGAGAGACAGGAGTAGGTAGGAACTGACAGTCATCAAGAGGGATGTTGAAGGCACGAAAAATCTTTGGAAGGTACATGGCATAAACCAAGGATTTTGATTTCAGTCTCGCACGAATCATCCAATCCATCATCGTATGAGGGAAGTTGAACGGAAGACAAAAGTTCAGATGATATAGAGCCCAGATCTCATGATAAGTGACTTCATCGGTGGATCCCGCTTTGGGCAAAATCAAGGAAAAGATGATCCGATAGAGTTCATAAAAATAGTTATTGAGATATTTGGCTCGAAGCTTGTGAGGACGTGTGTTAGGAGAACACAACGCATCCTTGAAACCCTCAAGAGTGGTATCACCGAGAAATTAGAACTGTTGGGCATCAATAAGTTTTTCCCAAGTGTTGGATTCCTGGAGCTCAAGGTAATCGACAAGTTCAAAATCGTCAAAAGATATGTCAATGTCGACGACACGGAAATAAATTCTCGTGTCGTCATGATTTAAATTACAGTAAAATATCTGTATGGCATTGAGATAGACAAGTGATGAAGTAGTGACGAGTTTATCAAGGCATAAATCGTAAAAAAGTGCGTCATATGCCGAAAAAATTATGAAGTTTATCGAATGGCCCAGAAACACACTACACGAGAGGAAGTCCATGTATCACTCATTGGACGCATCCAGTGAGACAGAATGTTGCTCATTGTAGGTGTTGGGATTTGGTAGAGGTGGTGGATTGAACAAAGGATGAATAGGAGGAGGAGGGTTAGATGGAGATGCTCCTTCACTTCTCATCCTCTTTTCTCTACCAAATAATTTTGAAGCCATTGATAATAAAAATATGAATTTGAAAGAGAAGAAAAAAGAGGAGTTATATCTCACAAAAGTAGTTGGAGATAGAAGAGATCCACCAATAACCCTTAAATCATGGGGAGAGATGGCCCAAAGATTTGAGTTTTCTAGGGTTAGGGTTTGAGGAGCAAGGGTTTAGAGGGAGGTAGAAGAAAAGAGAAGTGATGTGAGAGAGAGAGAGTTCGGGTATATGAGGATTAGGGCAAGCAGGTCGGGTTAAATCGTGGCCGTCAGATCAAAAATTGGATGGCTAGGAGCAACTGGAGGTTCTGAAAGCAGGCACACAGACTTCGGTCCGAACTCTATGTAAGGCAGAGTTCGGCCCGAGTTCTGTGGGTCTGGCTCCAGAACACAGAAAAGGTTTTTAAAGAAAGTTTTGATAGAAAAATTCTTAAATTTAAATTATTGAATGTTACAAGCCAAAAAAATAGTGTAGCCATATAATAAATATTGTTAAAACGATGATCATCACAGTAAAACTGCTTTAGGTTAGCTGTAGGGGTCGGATCCCAGCTAGCGGTAGTCCGAAGGCTAGTGCACCGTGTTGCTTAGACTTTTACACCTTGTTGTCAGAAGGGCCCTTTCGACTTGTACCCAAAGCAATGTTACTATGAATGATGTACGTTCTAACCATTATTTACGCAGGTACAACTTATTGTATGACAGTTTCATCCAAAATTCTTAACTCTCGATGAAAAAAATTGAAGCGCTCTTCGGCTAGTGGTTTTGTAAAGAAATCTGCTAGTTGATGTTCAGTGTCAATAAATTCTAAGTTAATAGTATCGTGCTGTTGATGATCACGCAAGAAATGATGTCTAATCTCTATATGCTTTGTGCGTGAGTGACATACTGGGTTCTTGGTCAAATATAGTACACTAGTGTTATCACAGAAAATAGGTATGTGCTTGAATAGTAAGTTATAGTCTTCAAGAGTTTGCTTTATCCACAGAATTTGTGCACAACAACGACCAGCTGTGATGTACTCAGCTTCTGTTGTGGATAGTACGACAGAATTCTGCTTCTTGCTAAACCATGAGACTAATTCCTTTTCCAACAAATGACATGTGCAGCTGGTACTCTTACGATCGACTTTGCATCCCGTAAATTCAGCATCTAAATATCCGATTAAGTCAAAGGAAGTGGT